>JAHPZR010011498.1:0-17849 GCA_019787425.1 Platygyra sinensis | reverse complement strand
ATACATTATTGTTAAATAAATATAACTGTGGAAGCAAGAACTTGTGTTTGTTGTTTTGATATTCTAACTCCTTTATCAGTTCTTTAAGTTCACTTCTGAAATTAAACTAAAAATGGAAATTATTTGCCTCAAGCTCAGGGAATATTTAGCAATTATTGAATGAGGCTGAGTAGGATATGAAGAATTCTGCAGATCAAGGAGGGTGTTATCCACCGAGGCCGAGGTGGATAACATCCTTCGAGATCTGCAGAATTCTTCATATCCTACAAAAGACGAATTCAATAGTTGCTTTATTATTCATTCAAACTATTTCCCCATTCTTAAAGGAGTTTCACCATTTCACTCTTTGTTTTTCTGCTCACCAAAAATAACACAATCTTGTCCCCAGGTTTTCGATTCTCGGTCGACAGTTCAATAATCTGCAGCGGGCTGCACTTTTGACACCATTTTGATGTCATCGGTTCAATAATTTTCAGCAGGCTGCGCTTTTGATGTCATTGATTCAATATGACGAAGACTCTTTCCAAATTTGGTGAACAGCAGTTGGTTATGGTGAATTATGCATGTGGTTTTAACCAATCAGAAACGGGGAAATATTTTGAATGAATAATAATGCTGAATATTAGTTTACTTGGTGACTTTGTGAGTTGGTAAATACTTAACAAAATTATTTTCACCTTTCAGTTAGTTGATAAAATACAGTGTCTTATTTTTAGATAGCAGTATTTAAACAACCTACCACTGTATTTTTTTCAAGTGCCTCAAACGAGTTGGATGTGACTCCTTCGGGAGTTCGTGGTTTAGCATGTCCTGATGCTGTGTTTCTGAATGGAAATGACATCACATGGCCCCTGGGACCAGTCTTGACAGTTTCACCATGCTCATCGCAGTAACAGCAGCTGTCATGACCAACATATGTAACCTGTTCTAAGACACCAGCACGGGCAGGAAGATCAAAATGACTTGAGAGAGCCTTGATCTTAGATTTTGCTTGCAATCCATCTGGAAGTACCACTTCAACTCCTGTTGGTTAAAGCAGTTGATTAGTGTGATATATATATAAAATCTCCCATCATTAGTGTTGCCCAGGAGAATAAGAACCACATGTAATGTAAAATGCTGGTTTGTTTGATCAAAAATGTAACTTACCGTTGATTTCTGTTTCTTGCAAAGTGTCAACAAATGGTTTAAAAAATGTAGAGAAGAAAGGTTTCTCTTCTCCAAACCACAGGCCCCCAAACAACCTGAACTTGTTGCTTCTCCTGGATAAACAAAGTACAATGTATATAACTTGTCAGACAAATGCAAATGGACTAAAGGTCACATTTGGCATCTTGTGGAACAAGATGTCCTCGCCATTCTGCCAACCGAACGTTTTAAGAGAACGGCAGACATACTTATGTCACGAACCAGGTCATGAACATAGGAGTTGTGCTGGCCTGTCGCCTTTTTAGCAACTTGTCAAGATAAGGGAAATAATTGGCCGTGGGGTTTGTCACGGTTAATTAGATTTGAAATATACCCCATAAACTCACTTCCCATGAAAGGATATAATCTATTATGGACTTAAATGGTTGGAACTTTTTATTTCAGTTTACAAAGCACTAGCAAAAAAGTTACTCTCATTGAAAACTCAAAGGGATAGTCACTTCTCCACCCTAGGCACGACAAACATATAATTTTACATTTCACTAGTTACCAGTCAATGTACAATGTCTGTGTGAAATAACCATTTTTTGTTTTACTTACCTCATTGCTGGAGGGAGTTCATTGACAAGAAGAAACAGTGGCCATACTCCAAATTGCGATGAATGAAATATTGCCACACCGTCTGTGTTAAGCTTAACAGAGATGTTGTATGGCTCTGACAGGAAGCCACCTGGCTTAAACTCATTTTGGTAGAGTGCACCATCATACACATCTTCAATGTTACGGTCATCCCTCTTCATTCTTTGAAATCGGTATCTTAAGCCACTTACAAATTCAGGGTCTGAAAAAAGAGGGGAAAAAAGCATGCATATTCCTTTACTGCTTGTTGCACAAAATGTTAACTCTCAATCTTGCACAAAATGAAAGTATATGTTGTCATTCCAGTTTGTAAAAGCAGGGCTACAACAAATGTTTCTACATGCACATACATCATATTAGTTATATTTGGCCTAGGACCTAGAGTAGAAATTACATCTCGTCATTTCTATGTTCCCTTATGACAAACCTACATTGTATGTTGTTCTGTTAACATTGTTACCATCCAGCTATGATTTGATTAAAAAAAAGTCTAGGCAAAGAAATCATGATCCGAATGACCCCTTACTGTGACATACTGTACAGAAGCCTTGAGGAAGCCCACTGTACAAGACTCTTGCCTGCTCCCAGACCCTGATGTCGATTTTATTTACATATGTCAATCTTCACCATCTCTTAAAAAAGGAACCATAATTAAAAAGATTTGAAGTTAACTTCAAATAAACTCACCTCCAAAAAATGTTTGCAGCTGCTTAACAATTGGAGCTTCAATGAAGAATCCATGAGTACTAGCAAGATTTTTACCACATATGTGACAAGTTCCCTTAATTTCAGTTTTTCCTCGATTATCCTGAGTACCTTTGCCACAATATGCCTTGCAGTAAGAACAAAAAAAGTGTTTAACAATATTCCCTTTCGCTTGGCTCACAAACTCGAAAAGTTTCTTGACTTCCTTCTTGCAGTTGTTGGGTCTGGGACAGTGAGCTTCAATCACTGCAAGCAAGTCACGAAATGCTTCTTGTGTAAGTTTATATTTCATCACAAACGACAATATCAAAACAATGCTCGAAGTGGTTGTTATAGGTGCACCAGAAAATAGCACATCATCCTCTCTTTCAGATTCCTCTGCAAGAGTTTCAGAGTCTGATCCACAACTACTCTCGACATCACTGAAAATGTCCGAAGAAGTATCATCCTCCTCGATAAAACGTGCATACATACTTTTGCGTGCGGTGAAGTCTAATAGCTCGTCATCACTCGCACTGTCGCATTGTAAATTCTCGGCTGTAAACCCTTCACAATCTGTGCTAAGAACTTCGTCCTCGTTGTGGCAGAATTGTTCATCGCTATTATTGCAAGGTAAAGAAGGTAAGCTGGCTGCTGTCACCGTCACATCGTAGTCGATCGAGGCATCATCTTCGAACTCAAAATCGTGAGCACGTCTAAAGCCATGTTGAGAAACGGTTTGCGATCGATTGATACTGCTGAGATATCGCTTGGACACGTTTTGTCTTCTTGCTGCTGGAAATTTATACGGGTTTGAATGCCGCATGTATTCTTTGTAGCGTCCTCTTTTTCTCTTCTCCGCCATTTTTGATGTTTGCATGTGTCTTCGACCGTGTGTGCCTGGAAGCGAGAGTAAAGATCAGTGCGCACGCACCTAGTTGCGGTCACGTGGTGGCTTTTAACTAATCACAATGTGACAGAAAAGAACGCGTCCTTTTCGAAGTTGTCACTTTCTTCATTCCATCGTGATCCTTCGGTGTTTTTGTAAGGCTTTTGTCACATTTAGAGAAAGATTTCGTGTTTTCAGCGTCCGATTCGAGTGTGTTTTAAGTAGAAATGGCTGCACGAACTTCACGCAAGAGAAACGCCCCAGCTCGTCTTAGAGAAGGTAAGAAAATTCTCATGTTGTATGCCTTAGAAAGTTGCAAAATATCTTGAAGTGTCCTTTGATTCGATCATAAGCTCATATACTCTAACTGTCTCCTCCAAGTTCCTAGTTTTTGTCAGTGTGAAGTTCGTTTCTATACTTAGAAGAACTTACTCGACCAAAAACGATCACGAATTACTTCGTTTGGATCGAGATCATTGTTGAATCTGCATTAGATCACTGCCGATAGATCACCGATGTAAATGCCGCACAAGTTTTAGAGATAGTCAAACGGTGCCACCCAACACGAGTCAAGAAGTTTTTTTTCAAATAGATTTGTGTTTGTTTAACAGAGTCTTGGTACCTTGTGAGTTATGAAGATGATTGCAACTTGAGGGTTCTACACGAGGATGAAGTTCGTCACATATTTCCAGAGGACAATGAAGAGGAACCGCAAGTGGGTGATATTGTCAGTGCACTTTGGCTACCAAATGGCCAGTATTATGATGCTAAGGTGCTACAGAAAGGAGGTAAGCGAAGGTTTTTGCCATCATCATCAAAAATATTTTTTGACAGGGGAATCGTTATCCAGTCATTTCCTCCTACATTAACTTAGTACTCATTAAACTGTGACGTTACTTTCCCTGATTACAGAATTTTATCTCCTTGATGATGATACCTGTAACAGCCAGTTTATATATGTTTGTAATTACAAAAAGGTTCAATTATATTTCTACAAAACCCAGGACCTGTAAATTATAGTCTCATGACATACGGGTTGAAGGACAAGCCACGTATATCCACTGTGTCATTGATAATTTGTGTCCAAACTTACGAGTATACTAGGGTTGTCTTTCATCGAATATCTTTAAAAACACTTGGATGACATATGGAACTAGTGAAATATGTGACATTTGTTTCCTTGTGCAGTTGAAGTTTGTTGACTTTTAAAACCATGATCATCCTTAGTTTACCATGCTGTGCACCATATTGTTGCTTCTTTTTTGTCAGTGTTCTGATCTATTTCATTTAAGGTGGCTGAGCACAGTTTCTGATACCTCTGTTTCATTTACCTTATTTCTAAAACCCTTGATCCTTTGGTCACGAAAAATGGCAGCAAGCAAGTTAGCAACACAAACTTCAACATTTTGATAATTAAGCTCATGTAACAGTATTTGAGACCCCTTTGCGGGCCGATTTGTAAAATAGTACAGATAGCACAGTCATTAAGCAAATAAAATACAATTGCTGTATTGATGCCATGTTTGTTTTTATGCAATACTTGTGCACATGCTGAATTGCATTAGCAAGATCTATCACTTCTGACTTGCCTTGCTTTAGTTGGTTGTTTAATCAAAAGCTAACTGAATTTTTAAAAAGTAAAGATAAGTGGCAAAATGGTATAGCACATGGTACTACAACAATTGCCATTATCTTTTATTATAGGTGATAAAGAAGAGCTTATGAAAGAACGAATGCGTCTAGAAAAGGCAAAGAAAAATGGACAGCAACCAGAAAGAGGTGCAGAAAAGAAGCGCAAGCATCCAGATGAAAACAGCACAGAATTACAGCATCATGAGAAGTCAAAGAAACGAAATGATGACAAAGAAAATGAGCAGAAAGCCAAAGAAAAGGAAACAAAAAAGAGGAAGAAAGAAGAAGAAAAACAAAGGCAGGATCTGTTACTACAGACAAGAAAATCGCAAGCTGCTGCACGATGGGCATCAACCAGTCCCCTTACGAGTAACAACCACCAAATGGAAGAAGTGACCATTCTTGGTGAGTTGAACCCTACCCCTGCTGCTGGATTCACACCTGTACCAATTCGTGGTAGGAATTCAACTACATGTACACAAGCCAGAGTCTCCCCTGCAAGTAAAGAACAAGATGAGTGCTTTGATGACACAGCTCAAACTCCAACTGGTGGACAGAAAACCTGTTCAAGCTTGCCTCCATCCAAACAAAAGAAAGGAACACCCCAGTTCAACAGTCCTCACTCTGCTTCTTCTAATTCTAATTCTCCAGCCTTATCTATTCCATCTACATCTAAAGAATCAACTCAACCTCCAGAGGAGACCCCCAGAAGGTCAAGCAACAAACAAAAGATTGACTGTGACCCCAGGAGAGGTTTACATTTTCAAAGTTCCATGGTAGACAGCAGCAGTGAAGAGGAAGATACTGAATGTTGCACAGAAGACAACCCTGAAGTTCCCCATGGAAACTGTTGTAAAGAACAACAGCTGGAAAATGAAGCTTTAAGGAAGAGAATTCAGAAACTGCACAGAAGGCTAAATATAGCATGTAAGAATATTTCTTGCAATCAATAATAATATTATTAGTGTATGTGTTTTATTTTCATGTACAATTTATTTTATCCTTTGTTTATATTGGCCCAGCATACAAAGGAGTCTATGTCAGATATCCTGGGGCTTCTTTGCACCCTGGGTCCTGAAAAGCCCCATTGGGGAGTGGTTAATTGAGTTTACGTTTTTGGTGTAATCCCCCAATCCTGATATTAATGCAAGCCTCAGTCACAGGCATTTCAAAAGTAGCTGTGACTGCTAGAGTTCACACACCACAACAGCCTATTCTTTCAGTTGCTGTTTTAAGGTTTTCATATGTATGCCTAGCTCAAAACATTTTGCAATTTTTGGCCTTCCACTTAGGCAAAGTACCACTCAAAAGTAAGTCTACAGTCACAACTTGATCCTCAAGACTTGAACATTTCAAGCATCCAGGATCAAGTTGAGATTGTCAACTTACTTTTTAGCAGGACTGTATCTATTCAGTGGGAGATATTTGACTTAGTTCCAATGTAACCTACCTACTTAAACTATTTTCTATCGTTTAATTGACAGTGAAAGCAAAGACAACAGAGGAGATGATGAACAACAGGCCTGCCCCAGGTGTTCTTGATCCTTCCTTGGCCACAGAATACAAGGTAATGTATCGTATTTTGAGCCTTATAGTATACTATAAGTGATGGTAATATGACTGCATGGTGTACAATTTAGGGAATAATTAGGCAAGTATTTCAAATTGGCTGAGTTTGCAATACACGACCAAGTTTTTTTTTCCTGACTTTATTCATACAATTACTAATATATCATTATTACAATGTTACGTATGTAAAGGACTTTACCGTTACCACACACATACTTATGCACAGACACTTACACTCACCGCCAACTTGAAAGTATGGCAAGGATTACCCCTGACTTGTATGATGCAAAGTTGTAGTTTCAATTAATCATATTAATCACAAAATTCAAGGCAACAAAGTCTGAGAACTTTTTTGCATGTTAGCCAGTGGAAAACAGAAGAAAGAACAATAACAACAAAGCTGATGTTTGTCACTGTTTTTGTTTTTAATATTAGATGATAGAACTTGTGGAAGGATCTGGGGTGTTCTGGTACACACAACATCGTGCGTACTGCTCAGCAGTGAAAAATTGGTCTGCCTACGTCAATGCAGTTGTTGACATTTTCTTCAGCAAAGAAAAACTGGCAATCTCCTGTGCAATGGGAAATGAAAAAAAAAGCAAGACTGGTGACAGCCGCCAACCGCTTAACCCACTGATTGTCCATGCAATCATTGGTAGGTTCATTATTCTTTTTCTAACAATTGACTATTTGTATAGACCCTTTGCAAAAATGGCTACCTTTAAATTATTCTTTTGTTCATATTTAAATCAGTCTCACTAGCCTTGTTTTTGAGACAAAAATTGTAAAGAATTTGTTATCCCAAACCAGGGGGTTCATTAAGGGCCAGGCACCGGGCAAATTGACCAGCTTTGAACAAGACTTAGCCATCAATTTGCCCAGCTGTTTTCATCTTCTCTTCTTACTTTCTTTCATAAGAAAAACTAAAAATGCCCGGCTGAAAAACCCCACTGACCTCCTGCGCAAAAACTTAATGAAACCCGTGTCGAACGAGGTTAGTGAGGCTATTTTGAATACGAACAAAAGAACAAGTCAAAGGGAGCCAGTTTTGCATCCGGTCTATAAAGTTGCCACAAAGTTGCTCGAAGGCATAATATGGAATTCCTCTGTAATTTAATTTTTATGTATTAACTGGTATTAATTTAACTAGCTTGCTTGTTTAACTTAAAATAGAGAAGATATGTGGAGTGCTTGTGTCTGCACAAAAGGAAAAGTGATGTTAAATTGTCTAAAATTACATTCCAAGGCCCATGAATACTTGCTTTTACAGTTAATGAATACTCAAAAACCCAGGTTTAAACAGTGTTGTGACTCCTTTGCGGATACCATGTAGATTGTTAAATATTGTTTGATAAATAAAAATGAAACCAAAAAAAATTAACATTATTTTCTTGATTCTACCTTTAGGTAAAGTCTATTCGAAATTCACCAAAGATGGAATCAGTGCCAGCCAAGTGGTGCAAAAGATAAATATGAAGTGTGTTGAGGCTCGGCGGCCACAAAGAATACGAATTTCTTCTGCGAGCGTGGAAAAATAGAACAGTTTAAGCCGTTCATAAAACCATTATAGTGACACCACACTAGATGGACATTAAAATAAACAGACCCTTGCATTAAGTTTTGATTTTTAATACATGTAGTTCAAGGGTGGACAAAGCTTGTACAGTTTTCCTTTGTAAGCACTTCATTTCATATTTTAACATTTAAGTTCTCAATTTAACAATGTGTCCATGATTTCAATAAAAGGACTTTAAGGTAATTCCCCTGAAATAAAACTGACAATAGATTTTCGTTCAAACTTTGCCCACTGAATATTTATCATATGACAACTTCAATTTTGAAATAAAATATGGGGGTGCCCATGCTCATTAAGGAGTACTAAGGCATTGAAAATGACCCATTTTGGCATTATTTAATACTTATTAGAATAACTCATTCCCAGTAATAATTGTAAAATCTTTGTGACCGAAACTCATGAGAACACGCATTGATTTACAGTCATTACATTTTATTGGACACAAATAAACATTTTAAGTTTGATTTAGACAGAAAGCTGAAGTCTCGATTAAAATTTGAACCAAATTTCTTGACATGGTTACCAAACGGCAAACCAGAAAAGTACACAGTGTATCTGCAATTTTCCTTATTTATTCAATTTTCAGCGATAGAAATCAGATAAGTCTTCTCTCACGCAAAGTTTATGGTAGGTTCATTACAATGACTGTAAAAAAAGGTGGGGTGCCCATGCTCGTTGGTGAGCTACAGCCATTTTTTAACTGACAGAGCTCAATATCAAGGCAATTTTGTCATGTTTTTACTATGCACGTGCACGGGCGCGCGCTAAATGACGCCATAAATTATGCGCAGAAAGGATGCGCAATGCAAATGTGAGGAATGACCTTAAAGCTTAAACAATATAAGTGGTCATTTTCTTGAATATTTTTCACCTTTGTGGAAATATTGTAGCAATTGCATACCTCCAGTAAGGAGCTGAGGTATGGGTTTGCTATGGGTACAAGTTTTCTTTCCCATGGTAGTGCCATAGTTTTTCCATAGCTTGTGGAGCAGATATTGATTGATATGGGATTGGTATGGGGCAGTTTCCCCCAATAGGAATAGCTTATTTATATGTATCAATCTCATGGGTTTGGTATGGGACTGATTTAAGCTCCCATACCATTCCGTATCATTCCCAACATGGCAATCATCTAATACCATTCCGATAGCCCATATCATTCCCATGTATGGGAATAGTATGGATTTTTACGAAATACGTATCTTTTCCATAGATGTGGGCTTGGTATGGGACTGGTTAAAGCTCCCATACCATTCCCATATCATTCATTCGCACATGGCAATCATCCCATACCATTCCCATAGCCCATATCATTCCCATATATGGAAATGGTATGGATTTTTACGAAATACGTATCTTTCCCATAGATTAGACAATAGAGAGCCAGTATGTACCATAATATGGGTTTAATATGGTGGGTAATGTCCCGTATCAAAACCATATGAAACCCATATATGGCCCATAGATTATCCCAAATCATACCCATGTATGGTCCATATATGTCCCATATCATTCAGTTTGGTAAGGGTGGTAAACATCCTCCACATAATCTGCAGAAGTATGACACATTGTTTGCTAATGCAGGAGATACTAATATCAATAAAAGATAAAGAGAAAATTAACTGAGGCCCACGTAACACACAGAGCAGACAATACTATTCAAAGCTCATTTCTGCAATTACCCATGCTCTTTTATGGTTCTGCATTGTGCACAGTCATGTACTAATAGACCAATTTTGATATATTAAAATTCAGCCTACAACATGAGGCTCTGGGGAATAAACCCTACAACTTCTGTAGTTATTCCCCAGAGCCTGAAGCTGAGTTCTATTGTTTAGGCTGAATTTTATACATCAAAACTGATCTTTTGACTCCCCCTGGCCAGGTGAAACCTGAACACTACAGTCTTATTCATGTAAATCACTTCTATTAGCAATAATGAGGCATTAGATGTTAATTTTGGTTTGTCAATGTCTGGAATATTGGAGCAAATAATACAAAAACACTGTTTCATGTCCATTTTGAAACCTACATGTAATGGTTTGCCTCTTACCAAAGTTAGGCTCAACTTTCACATCACGCACAGTGGCTTCACCATTCTTAAATTTTGGCCAAACTACTTTAACTTGTTCAGTCCCATCAGGGTTCTTCTTGACGTCTCGATGTAGATTGTGATTAAAATGCAAAGCTGCAATGATGTGCCTAATTCAAGAGAAAAGTTACACTTTAAAATTGTATGTTATGCATTTTTGAAAACCTTTTGAGAACATTGTGGAATGAAAAGTACTGTAATTGCAATAAATAAGAAATTACCCTGATACTCAACTAGAGAAAACCACTGTGCAACACTTCAACTATGTGTAATCAGTATGTTGTCTACAGTACAGCTAACAGCTGTATGTAAGAAAAAACCCAAGTTTTTCTTTTTCCCCACAAATTTGTTTGGCATCTGTTAAAAATCACTGTTACAGACATAAAAGATGCAGAGGGAATAAAAATTACACCAAACATGTACTAACCTGCAATACATTCCGATAAATGAGAAGCATATCATTTTGGGAGAGAATTGGTTGAGGGTGGAGTGGAATCCCTCTAGACAGCTTTTCTGAGACTCAGGTGAGGCCTGTTTGATCCCACTGACCAGGGAAGCATTAGTTAAGGCAGAGTACATTTTCTCATACAGTGGAGAATCTACAAGAATAAAATGAGCATGCAATGCCTATGAATCAATGCGAGAGTTAGAACAGTAATACTTTCTTCCACTGATCCACAAGGTGTAGAATGACTGTAAAATTTGGCAAATTGATCAATAATACTGAGAGAAACTGGAAATACATGTAGGGGGGGGGGAGGGGGATGGGGGGATTTTCTCCCTTTCCCATGATTTCTCATGCCACTCAATTCCAGAACCCATTGCATTAAAGTAAAACTCACCTTTGTCAAGCCAAGTCCTGTGTTTTATTTCTCCATGATTACATTTGTTGTAGAGTGGCTCATCTAGATTATCATGCTTGTTGATGACATGACTCAAGAAAGACTTAAATTTGGCATAGATCACATTGCCATTGCCAGATAAAGTTTATGTGGCGCTCCAAAAAAAATGATTTTCACATGGCCTGATCCAATTGATCAAAGCTGCCCCACCACTCTCCTTGCTGATATTGGTCAAGACTTTGCGAATCTCTGAGGATGAAATGTACACGCCCCTAATATTAATGTTAATTCCTAAACACACAAACTACTCATGGTAATGAAACATCTGCAGTCTTGACATAGAAACAAATAAACATTTTAATTTATATTCTCACAGTTGGGAGAAAACAATCGCAAGCTTGCAATCAAGACTCCTGGATGGGAATTTAAAATGATATTCACTTGCATGAGCCTCAATTAAAAACTACAGTTCCAAATTTCCAACCATAAGAACAGTATCATCACTGCTTCAACTTCTACAAGCCACTCTATATTTATATTGACATTGTGTTCTTTATTTAACTGTTTCCAAATGAAAAATTAACCAATGAGCGCACATGAATTTCTGCAGTTATCGTAAAAATAATTATTGAGTTTAAACACTATACACTATCACACACCTGATTACAAAAAAGGACAAATAACAAAATTTTGTAGCACACACTGACACACAAATATGTGTCTGTACCATATTGCACTAAATCAAACAGGCTAAAACATATCTTAGACAAACGACAGCCCACAAAGAGATCGGGATCTATTTTAACATCCAGTCCCATTCGATTCTTTCCCCTACAAATCGTTATTTCTACAAGAAAGACACTTTGGTTTACCTGTGGCACAAAACCACAAGCCAGACAAAAGAATATATTTACACGCACAATTCCTTTCATTACAGTTTCTTACCACGTTATTCAATTCAGTGGAACAATCTGTGTCATGGATTGCTGTGTTCTCGACCAGCGCGTCAACACTGCTCATTTCTCGCACCTCAAATGACATTTCATCAGATTCCATTTCCACGTGGTCATCTCCAACATCACTACACGTGGCTGCAGATTGGGAAGTCAAGGTTTCTATTCGCTTCTTCGCATTTTTGATCGTCTAGAGCAATAATAAATTAATTTCTTTAGTGTGTTTGTTATTAACTTGCACACATATATATGTCTTCAATCAAGAAGATCGACACAGTTGACAATTCTTACCTGTCGTTCCTGGCGTCGTTTCGCACTTTCGCTCAAAACTGGAGTTCTGTTCACCACTTCGGCATGAACAGTTGGGAATACATTGATGCCCAATTCATCTCTTTTAAGTCTTGGGATGATGGGCTTCCCACTCGTCTCTTCGGCAAAGGTAAAGCGACGAATGAAGTCATCTTCAGTGAAATGCCTAGAGCATAAAGAAGAGTTTCAGGTCGGCTCCCATTTGGCCCGCTTCTGTTTCACAAAATCAACCCATTTCTTGCTTCGTTTTCTAGCTTCGGGCCGATCGTCGTTATAGAACGGTATAGCATGTAGAACTAAACCCTTCTCTACATCTGGGAAGGCAGAACATCCACCAGCTACACATCTACCCGGCATATTTGAGTTCGGCAAAGCGAAACAACTGAGAAATGACCAAGCACTTGTTAGACGTGATACCGAGTCGACGTCACAAGCTAGTTAGTACCCAGTCTCTCAACTGCTCCTTTTTGTATTCAAAATGGCGGAAATTGGGCTCTTTTCGGGGATTTCGTCTGCCGATAACAAAAAGACGAAGCAAAGAATGGCATTTTTTTCTTCGCGAAACGTCTTAAACAGGTATAAATTTTCGAAACACATTGAAACTGGCTAAGCGTTATAGGCACTTTAATTATGTCTTGACTCTGTTAGATGGGCATGATCTTTTTTGTTTTGAGAAAAAATTCTCTATTGAAACATGCCTTTGATATCATAGGGTTCTAGCTAAGGAAACACAAAAAGCAACTCATTGACAAGACAAACTGGTTAGCATGGCCTAGGTAGCTTTAAGTGTACTTAAGTCTTTCATATCAAGTTTCAGCCTGTAGATTTACAGTTTTCAGCTGATCAAATTAGGTTGGACCTGGCCCAGAGGAATTAGGTTAGACAGACAACTGTAGGCCTGCCTGGCAGCCTTTTTCTTGTTGGTTATTGAGTCCCATGAAAAATAACAAACAGGGGAGGATCATCTGAAACACATGTACAATATAGGTAAATCGAATGACCAGACAACTTTGAGGACTCTACACAATGAAAGTAAGGCCTCCTACTGTAATGGCACTCATCGTGTTATCAATATTTAAGCCAACTGCTTGTTATGCAACTTTCTTTGGAAAAAATCAAGACTTGAATAGTTATTACTGATTCATTTAAGGAGAATCGAGTTGCAAGTGCAGTGCAGATGTTTCATAGTTACATGTAAGCTGTACCTGTTATAGTGTTGTTTATCAATCAAATGAGAATAAGCAAACATTGAATGCCTGTTTAACCCGAGTCTCATCCGCCAATCTACAATCTTATTATTTCAAAGGACAGATAAACAGGTATCAGGGAATGTTATCCTTGAGGCAAAGTTTTAGATTTCGTGTTTGTTTTAACTAGGTCCCAGTCTTCTCTTGGCCTCGCCACATTGATGTTGCTTGCTAATTTTTTATCAAAATGGTTACTCATGTTGTGTTGATTAAGATGGGAAAGAGGTAAATTAAGCTAATCATTTTCTTTGAAAATGGTCTTTTCCAGAATCCACAAATTTCTAAGACAATCAGAGGAGATCCATTATGGATTGGGGATCAGGAAACAACTGTCGAAGAAGTAGATCCAATCAGAAGCCAGATCCTGATTGCCCTACCTGATGGCGAGAAGTTCTTTGTTGGCCCCGAGCAACTAACAGTTTCAAAACCGGAGCTTCGGAAAGCCAGACGCCACAACAAAAGGCAAAAGGACACTGCCCCCAAGGAGAACAAACAAATAGCCACAGACACACACGAAGCACCACCAAGCAGAGACCTACAAGCACCACAGAGTGCAGACCTACAAGTACCACAGAGTATAGACCCACAAGCACAGACAGACCGACAACTCTAAGCAGTGATTAAAAACAGTATCGTTAGTCTGCAACTGACTTGAATAAAGTTTGCCGAGCCGCAATTTTTCGCCACAATTTAGTGCTGTTTTCGACCCACAGGTACGACTCCCACAGAATCTTTACAGTTGTCCGCCTTTTACTAATATTTAGACTTAATCCATAACTTACATGGTGAACGCGTAAAACAACAATATCACATCCTAGAGGGAAAAGGCTGTTTCGCTTGTAAATTTACATCAACATAAAATACCCTATTACAGTTTCTCTTACGTAATGTTGCTTCTAAAGCTATTTACCGTCTTCTTTACAGTAACTTCAAGCCAATGTTGCAGTTCATGGTGCCGGTGCTACAATGTCCTCGGTACCTGCTTTGCAGAAAGGTCTTATTTCCCGGTAAAGGTAGCTTCGTTGCTCATTACTCAATCCATCAGGCTCAATTCATTGAGGAAGAGATACAGGTGGCACGCAGGCTGCATTTTTCAGAAGCATGAACGACTGTTCCGGGGCACTCACATGTTCTTTGCAGTAAACCATTCTCGGTTTTTCTTTCGAAAACCTGAAGTGGTGAAAACTTTTGATGTTCAGTATTTTCTTAAAGTAGCGTCCCAGGAATGATGCCCAGTCGTACACAGGTACGATAACTCTTCCGTTATGTGTTGCCACTAGTTGTGCTTTATTTATTCCAACGCTACTGGAGTTGTCCACTAGTTGCGCAAATTCATAAATGGAGGAGATGTGGGTTACTTTGAAGACTTTCTTTATCAAACCGAAGCAACGATCTGGGCCGAATTTCATGTGGCCTGCTATCAGGAAGGAATACGTGATTGTTTGGTTAAGAAGCAACAAAATTCTCCAGTTACCTGCGTGTAGGTGAGCATCCGTTTCCCCCAGTCCGTAATTCTCAAAGTAATAATGCACATAGCTGATTGTCGCATTAGCTCCCTTTCCAGTAGAAGCTGCCTCATCAATGAGAAAGTTAACTTGACGTGGAAATCCCTCGCATATCACTCCAAAAATTTCACATTTTCTGGGCGTTTTGAAATAAATTGGCCTGGGCTGCATTGGGTTAGAAGGAATGTGCACTTGCTGTGCATAGTCGAAAGAGTAATGAATCGTAGCAGTTAATGAACAGGCCGAACGGCTTCTCAAGTCCAACAGATTGTCATTTTCAAGTGATTCTATAGTTTTCTCAGAGAGGTTACATGCGTACTTGTAGAAGTCCCTTTCAGCTTGTGCGGAATTCAAGTGTTCTTGCTGGGCCTTGATGCATTCAATTTTTTCTGTCTCTGAGAGGTTTGCAGCTTGTTGAAGTTTGGTAGTATTCTGCTGGCATGTCGAACAAAGGTCTGTCATTGGCTTTGCAATAACCACGTTTGGACAGAACTGCTCCCACAACTGAAGAAATTTACGATAGCTGACTACCTGCTTGTTAGAAGCTTCGCACGCAGACTTGTATACTTGCCACACACTCATTTTTGTCTCAGATGAGGAAAGGACTTTAACATCGTCACTTTTGAATCCTGGAATTCGACCTGGTAAAGTGATTGCATTTTCCTCCACATAGTTTAGAAGAAATGCTTGGACATCTTAAACTGTAGAATACAGCAGCGTGTTTTCGGGTAGTCTGTTTGTGTTTCTGTGTGTCCTTGGGAAAATGCCATGCAGTTCATAATGTTCTTTGAGCCGACGAAACCTTGAATAGCTAATTCCATAAAAATGTAGAAACATGTCTTTGCATATGGTCTTAGATTGGAAGAAGAAACTGCTTCGAGGGCTCCTATTTCTTTTGCCTCCAATAGGATCAGAGTTGGTAAATGCTTGAATACTTGTTAAAATCACCAAATCTAGCTCTCCATGTGAAAGTTCCTGGCAGTTATTCAAATTGAAAAGAACGGTCTCTTCTGAAAAACTGCTCACAACATTGCCCACCTTTTCCACTGAGTGTACATCCACAACCATCTTGCATAAACTTCTTCACTTTTTGAACAGGGTCGTCGACATTTTCGCTCTCTGCTGAATCAAGGTCTGCCATCGTTTCGAAATAAGACTGATTTTGTGATCAGCGTTTTGACTTTGGTTGTCATAACCACTATTATTATCTAAAGAATGATGGGCGCTGTTTATTGGTGCGAGTTATCCAGGAATATGCATTTATTATAATAATTATGATAGTGAGCACGTGCATTAATAATTTTTCATTTGTTTACATCATCCGGGAGGCCTGGGAATTATTGTTAGTGTTCTCTGTCGGGCACTGGGAACAGAGGATGTTCTGTTTGACCATAGTTCTTCGGCTTTATACAGTACCAACGCGAGCGCCGATCGAAATGCCATGCGATTTTTGCTTAAAGAGTGACCCGTTGGCTTTACCAAGTGCTGTAAAGTTCGGACTTTGCGCTGTGAAATTTGACAAAACTCCTGCTCGCTTACAGTGGCTGGGACCTGGACAATTAAGCTTTTACCGATGCGAGTTTATATACACTGATGTATAGGAGTCATTCATCCAAATGAACGGCGCCCCTGGACGGCTTTTGATATGTGTCTGTAGATGCTACAAAATTATTCCTTCAAACAGGTAAGCTAACTCTTTTGATATGTAAGCACTTTAAACGTGGTTGGTTTTTCTTTGAATTCCAAAACGGATCAGATGATCGTTTAAACGTTTGGTCTAAAGCGTTTAAATGTGAAGTTTAAAACGTTAAACGGATGTCAAAAACCGTTTAAACGTTATGTCTCAAGCGTTAAACAGATAGCATTTTTTTTAAACGGATATGAAAACCATTTAATCATTTTGCCCAAAGCGTTAAACGGATACTAGTTTAATTAAAACGGACGAGCTACCCGTTTAAATGTTTGGCATGAACCGTTTTAAACGGATGATAAACGGATACCAAATTGAATTTTCCGTTAAACGGCAAAGTGTTAGTGTACATTTTCCCATTCACGGTCACAATTATCTCCTAACATAAAGCTGAATGTTGTAGATTGTAGATTGGCGGATGAGACTCGGGTTAAACAGGCATTCAATGTTTGCTTATTCTCATTTGATTGATAAACAACACTATAACGGTACAGCTTACATGTAACTATGAAACATCTGCACTGCCACTTGCAACTCGATTCTCCTTAAATGAATCAGTAATAACTATTCAAGTCTTGATTTTTTCCAAAGAAAGTTGCATAACAAGCAGTTGGCTTAAATATTGATAACACGATGAGTGCCATTACAGTAGGAGGCCTTACTTTCATTGTGTAGAGTCCTCAAAGTTGTCTGGTCATTCGATTTACCTATATTGTACATGTGTTTCAGATGATCCTCCCCTGTTTGTTATTTTTCATGGGACTCAATAACCAACAAGAAAAAGGCTGCCAGGCAGGCCTACAGTTTGTCTGTCTAACCTAATTCCTCTGGGCCAGGTCCAACCTAATTTGATCAGCTGAAAAACTGTAAATCTACAGGCTGAAACTTGATATGAAAGACTTAAGTACACTTAAAGCTACCTAGGCCATGCTAACCAGTTTGTCTTGTCAATGAGTTGCTTTTTGTGTTTCCTTAGCTAGAACCCTATGATATCAAAGGCATGTTTCAATAGAGAATTTTTTCTCAAAACAAAAAAGATCATGCCCATCTAACAGAGTCAAGACATAATTAAA
>JAHPZR010011490.1:72500-76759 GCA_019787425.1 Platygyra sinensis | reverse complement strand
TCACGTCGTAAAAGGTGGTATGAAAACAACAGGGAAAGGCTCGCCAGCAGCCAGAGAGCCTATTGTCAACAAAACAAGGAACACATCAGAAATTACCGAAGACAATACTGTAAAAACAACAGGGAACGGATCAACAAATATTGGAGATCTTATTATGCCAAGAATAAGGAACAGATCAAGCAAAGACTTCGTGACCAAAAACAAAGAAAAATAGGTCAGAATATCGTGCGTTTTGGGGCCTGGGACCAAGAGTCTGAGAAACTAGAAACGAGTCTAGTTCCCAGCGATACACTTTGTGGAGCACCGACGGTCAAGACTTAAAGTTGTAATCAATTCTCTCTTTGGTTTTCATGCTGTTATTATTCAATAAACGTCATACATTATGCATCAGACTCTGTTTTGTTTATAACAATTTCATGACATAGGTATACCCCCCTATCCCCCGTCTTCACAATGGTTCTTAACCATGTGATATCGCATACCCCCTATCCCCCATCTTCTCATTGGATACACGTTTTTATATACAAGTCTTTCAGACTTGAGTAAAATCATTTTACTTGTGACGAAGTTGGAGACACTTTTTCGCATTCTTGTCTTGGCGATTATGAAACTAAGTGATCAAGAGCTGAGCATCGCTTTGGAGGAATTTGAAAGGAGTATGGTTGATGTAAGTGAATTATTCTTGCCACTATTAGAGAACCGCTTAGACCGATCTACAATTTGTGCGGCTGTTGAATCAGGAGCGATGCGATTTGCAATGTTTGTTTGATCTTTACTTCAAGCGCGAACGTTTGTTTGAAATACCTTAGATGTTTAGCTTCTAAGCGTGCGCTCGGTTTTTAATTCATTTCACGTTTCATCTCTGACTTAATATGTTAATTCTTCAATGGTGGCTTAAAATGTCTTTTGTTTGTTGAAGATTCTTTTGAATGATGCTTTTCTCAAGGGAACAGTTGAGATCAATGAGTTTAGATTTGCATTTCCACTTGATGTATTTCAATTAGTAGTGCACACACGTTGTTTGCAAATTGGACACAGGTCCCTCTTGTAAAGAATTAGGACTTTTTAATAAATACAATTGTTTCTCATTTGATTTACATGTGTGTAGATTGATTCTCGAGTCCGAGGGGACCGATCCCAGGCCTTTTCTCACCCCAAAACAAACTCCTATTTATCAAAGTTAGTCACGTGAATTTTGAAGTTGCGTGACATTTTTGCGAAACCCTGGCGTGATTTGTGTCGCCATGGAAATCTGTGAGACCGATTCCAGTCCTCCGTTGAGGCTGGTGGGCTGTTTTCCAACATGGCCGACTTTCATGGGCACCGCCATCTTGAATTCTTAATTCACCTCCTGATTGGTTGAAATTTGTGGCGGCCATCTTGGATTTGGAAAACAATAGAGTCTATTGTTCTCGAAACAATAGCCTATTGTCTTTCTCGGCTCCTGATTGGTTACTGCCCCTATGAGCCACGTTTACTACTCAGCGAAATCGATTCAAAGACGCGCCCGTGAGCAGAAAAAATGATTGTCCTAGTTATGCAACAAAAGCGCCGACGTAACATATCACGTTTGTATTGATTTGCACGGCCCAGAATCATAACCAAATAAACGAGCGAACGATCGTGACAGTCTAGCTGGCATACACTTGCGATGATGTCATTTGGCCTGTGTCTCAAAGGCTGATTGATCCAACGCCCGGCCGACATATAAAAGGTAACAGTTTGGAGCTCGGCTAAATGTAAAACTTTGCCGAGCACCTTCCCTGTGGGTCCAGTTGATCAAGAAACCCGTAGTGGTTTCTTTCTTCTTTCTTCTCCTCCCTGAAACCAAAAACTGAATGGACTTAATTTCGAAATAATTCAGTGGATTTTCCACGAATTTCAAAATGAAATAATGTAACGTAACTTTCTGAGTTTGAAGGTTATGATGTATACCTGAGACAAAATGGCATGCATGAGATGAAGTAATATCATTTGCCTTTTAATATCTATGGGTTCTTATGTAAGAATTTATTGTTTTATTCGCTGGCATCAAATTCATTCTCAACAATAGGCAGTGCAAAGCTCTGACGCTGGAAATTTAAGCCTTGCCCGACTGCGAAGAACTGCAATGAACATTTTCGCCTTCTGCATGGTTTTATTATATGCTATTTTCCAGTGTATGTATCATGAAGTCTTCATGGACCTTCCATAAAAGACTGGCAAACAGATTGGAAATTTGCTATTACAGCACACTGTTCATAAATTCGTCGATCAACTGATCAATAATCCACTTTTGTACTGCTGGCGTTTTCGCGAGCTTTGCGCGGCAGTTTTAAAGACAGCAAGGCAGATGTTGTCTGAACAAACAGAGGAAAACTAGACAAAATTCTCTTTGAACTAAAAAAAGTATGAGAAGTTTACATCGAGATAACAATTTTCTCTTTTTTTTTCCTGGTGTCTGTTAGTTTGTTGCTCATGTTGCTATGGAGAATTGGAAATAAATGCTATAATTACCCTCCTGACATAAGGACACGTGTAGTTGTTGATTCATCTTCTCAAGACGAGGTGAACAATTCTCGACCCACTTGGATTAACGCCTAGTTCCACCTTATGTATTCTTGTCTGTTTTTAAATTATCGCTCGGCAAAAACAAAAGACGATAGCTTTGCTCTAGAAATAGTTGAATCTGGTGTTTTCAGAAAGCCCCATCCCAATTCAACCCTCTTCTTGTCTTTATGCCCAACTTGCCTTATGTAGCTCAAAGGGGTGCTTATTAGGGGCTGGGCCCTTACTGGGGAGGGGGAGGGGCGGCTGGCTTACTTTCTTTCACGGACTTTGGTAAGTTGCAATATCAATATCCCTTGTATTTCATTCGGGCTCCTGATTTTGGTGAGATGTTTTGAAGTCAGAAGCATATCACCTGGCTAGGTGATACGCTTCTGCTGAAATTTATACCTTTAATAGTACGCATGAAAAAATTACTCGATTCGGATTGCCTGAGAGCAGTGCAGATCAAGTGTAACACCAGTACAAAAAGTGTAACACCAGTGCAAATTACACATTGTAATTCTGGATTATGATTTGCAGAAAGACAATGAGAAAATTTTTTAGGCAAAGGATAAAATGTAAAGCAATGACAAAAATTTTGTACGGAAGCTTTCAGTGAAAAAAAGTTTCCTCCAGTGCGAAAAAAATGGCTTCAAGAAACATCTTCCGGCACTTTTTCCGCACGAATTTTTTAATGTATGTTTTATGAATAAGTAATCATACGGTTTCGAGTTCAATTTGGAATTAATTTGCACTTGTGAGTTTTTCAAAAAGCTGAAATTGCACTCGCCGAAGTGGCTCGTGCAATTTCAGCTTTTTGAAAAACTCACTCGTGCAAATTAATTCCAAATTGAACTCGAAACCGTATGATTACCTATACATAGTGCCCCGAGTGCGCCAATTACATTGTAAATACCGCGAGAGTTCAATGTACATTAAATGGATTACTTTTGGCCACGTCACGAGCAGTCAGTAATGCCCACTTGAAACTACACACTACAATATTAATAACATAGCTCGCCTTGTGGACGGGTTCGTTCCTTCATGTCCTTACTGAATCCGTTCATTTTTGTCTTACTTATCTACCTCTCATAACCTGCAACGTTAACCTAAGTTAATTACGTGGGTGTTTCTGTCGACTTATTCTGTCTACGTATTTACTTATTTTTCTTTATCTGTCAGGATTTTATCGTGTAATTCCTTTTTTCTTTCACTGATTATCCTGGCTTACCTCGATTAGCACTGCTACCTGCGGAGCCAGGGGATTAATTGATTATCGTCTCATACACGGACAAAGGTATTAGTTCCTATAGTTTCTATTTTAAGCCTGTTGGGTTGGGCTGGCTGGAAATCGCAATTCTAGCCATTTTTAAACTTAAACTGCACCCCTTTTTATCTAGGTCATCAAGAATTAGCTCTCTGATGAAGGGCCCACCCCCGAAACTTCAGCTTCAGAAACTGGCTACCTGCGTTAATATACCTTGTAAGAAATACAGCCAATTAGAATACAAAAAAGCCTTTGTATCATCGAAGGTTACACTCAACCTTCTCATCATGTACCACGCGTATTTGGTGTGAAGGGTCGGAGCCCACTGGCGCATAGCTGCCGGAGCTTATTCCGGCCGTTTCTGTAGCATAAAGCGGCTAGGATCAGGAGTATTTCTACTCCCCCTGGACGGGATGCTAGTTCATTGCAGGTCACTGCTCTGCTATTTGCTACAAGCTCGCGA
>JAHPZR010011490.1:62500-67500 GCA_019787425.1 Platygyra sinensis | reverse complement strand
CGAATTACTTGCGTGAAAAACAAAACACATGGTCATTGGTGACGAGATAAATTAAAGTCGACCGCGACAAATTGGAATTGGGATCTTTTAATTAAAATCGCTGAAAGTTGAGCTCAAATCTTTTTTAAAATGAATGGTTTAACTGCATTACCATTGCTTCTACTTTTCGTCATAATATTTATGAGAAAATTTTCGAGAAATTCCCTTTATTAAAGGTGGAATTTCGCGTTGCATTTACTAAACGGCTAATTTGCATTTAAATGGTCGGTAAAAGTGTTGGGGACCCACTACACGATTTTTCTAAAAATCCCTGCGATTAAAACGACCAATAGATACTGTAGTCAACTTTGAATCTTTGAAACTAATAACCTCTTTTTCTCAACTGTATTTATCAACATTTACAAATAACACGTCATTAGCCGTCCTTTTCGCCATCCTTGCTGATTACAATCCCGCCAATTTTCACGCGGGTCCACACGATAGATGCCAAATGCCCCAGAATCTGTCATTCCTTTGTAAATTTGGCAGAGGTAAAAATTTCAGTACTGTCTTGATTATTGCTGGTGTGTACAGAATCAAAATTGTTTGTTTTGCAATTCTCAAGAATTGACAATCACCATCGCATATAAAATATTTCGTTTTAGTGAGTAATATTATACAGGGAGGCGCCACCGATTGCGTGTCGCTTTAGTAATATTTATTACACTCAGTTCAGTTTCGATCATTCGTTCGAATTTATTGCGTAGCGTTTCTAAATGGTTTTCTGTTGCTCTATATACCAGTCGATGACGGTGTCCGAATTTTGAATAAGTCGCAAGTTGTTGACGAAAAAACGTACAAAACCTGACGATTTAGAAAAAAGCAAGCTCACGAATTACGAAATAATATTTCGGCGTACCTCTGCTCTAAATGTCAATTCAGTCCGAATTCAGAATCAAGGATCCCAAATTGTCTAAACTTTAATCTCTGAGACAAAGCCGTGTGCTGCGCGCTAAACTCTTCAAGTATCACCTGTTCACTGCTGGGCGAAGTTTTAATTCGTCCATTATCAAACCCGAAATTTTTCTTTAGACGTTTCTGTGGTCGATCTTTCTACAACTTGAACCACAAAAAGTCCTCCATTTCAAATTCTTTTGAAGCTGTCTATCAATATACTACGATTGTCTTTAGTTTTCGTCGATGCACGTTTTCTTCCATTGAGACTCGCGACTTGTTTGCATAAGGAGGCCTTTGTGTCGAAGTAATTTATTTCGGAGAGGCTTTCCTACGGGATAAAGTTTCTAAAGCCAGAAATAATTCAATTTCTCTGTGATCGACCTTCAAAGTCAGCCGTACTCATAAGGAACGTCTTTATACATCAAAGGACCAGGCGTCAACATTTGTTGCAGTTGCTTCAAGATTTATCCACCTGTAAAAGTTCACCATTCAACGCTTTGTGTTCGCATTGCGGCGACTTTTCACTAACCTCGCCTCCCTTCTCGTTTTCCAGCAATCGACTTGATCGTCGAAGTTCATAACTGCGAGACAAAGTAACTCAAGAGAAAACAGAACGCAGAAACGTGGTACCAAAGAGCGATAGCACCCACAAATAACCCGAACGCCATCTTTCGCGAACGACAATAATGTAACCCTTCTGAGCAAATAGGATATTTTTTTGAGTGATAATGGCCGAGTGGAGGACTGGGCATATATTCTTCTGCGCATGCTTTTGAATGCCGCTGAGCGGTAATTAGCTTCTGAGCCGGTTTCTGACATTTATTTGATCTTTCTTTTTTTCCACCAATTTCCACGATATTTTTTTTTCTGACTTTCTCACACCATATCAAGAGATAGCCATTGGTCCCGATGAGAGCGATTATCCAGCGTGTTACACAGGCAAGTGTTTCCGGTAAGGTTTCTTTTATCAGATAATGTGCAGCCGGTCAGAAAGCTGTATAAACTGAGTCGGGTTCTATACCCTGCAAGCTTATTTCCTTGTAAGATAATCCCACCAATTTGGGTAAAATCGCCATTTGATTAGCAGACAGGCAGTAACCATTAATAGATATCTAGCATCCCAGTACTAGTAATACCACTTCCTGACTCAAAGCTTGCAGGGGCACCCAACGAGAATATAGTTCAAAACCACTAAAACATAGCATTGTTGAAAGTATTTTGGAATTTAAACGGTAGATATAGGCACATTTTTATCCCCTAAAAATTTTTCATCTGTTCGGATTTCCTAGCTGAAAGTCTAGTGATCCGAAAATTACAGGGATCAAAACTTACCTTTTCGAAAATTTCAGCCAGAATAAAGGCTCCTGAAAATTATAGGTGACCTTTTCAGGGTAAAAATCCGTTAAAAATAGGCAATTATACCATATTTTAGATGTTCGAAAATCTTAGGAGAAGCAGGCAAGCAAGAAATTTTACAAAAAATGTTCCGAAAATTCTAGATCTCAAATCGTCTTCCGAACAGATATATTTCCGAAAATTGTCGTTGGGTGCCCCTGAGCTTGCTTTGAAATAATTTACCATTTATTTCCTTGCATTGCACAGCTTTCTAGGGCACTTTGTAACGTCATTTAGAAAAGGCGGTTGTAAGTTAAGGAAGTATCTGCCACAAGCTGCAATTCTTTTATGTTGTTCCAGTTGAAGTCATATCTCCAGTTCCCACAGAGGGTTTTTAGTTTGAAGGGTCCACCCCCCTCCTCCCTCCCCCCAGCTAAACCCACTAAAACTTGAGACCCCACCTCCAACCACTTGGAATTTCCTTTCTGGAACCACAGACTTTAACAATTCGATTACAATGAGGTGATAGTCGGGGTGATAGGTGATAAGACGTCTAGTTCAGTCTCGTCATCTACTAAGAGGTTCAGGGATCAATGCGACAAAAAGTTGATCACTGGTGACTAAATTTTCAGAACTGGTTGCCAGCTTGCTACTCATGTTTTGTCGGATAACTAAAGATAACCACAGCACAACTTTTGTTTTTAAATCTAAGTTTATGTAAGAAAATCTCTTGGAACTGGTTTATATAGCTAGTACCGGTAGACAACTCACACCATTCTGTCCCCACTATGGTAGATAGACAGGTCAAGTCTTCATACAAGCCAATTGTGGCCCACCAGGCAATAGCTTATCCCAGTTTCTGTAGCATGAAGCGACTGGGAGTATTTCTACTCACCCCTGGATGGGATGCTAGTCCATTGCAGGGTTACCCACAGAATTAAATTCCCTGGTACCCATTTATACACCTTGGTGGAGAGAGACACCGTGAGTGTAAAGTGTCTTGCCCAAGAACACAACACAATGTCCCCGGCCAGGGCGCAATCCTGGACCACTTGCTCTGGAGTCGAACACACTAACCATGAGGCCTCCCTCTGTCCCCACTATATTGTGTGAATATGACAAGAAAATCCTAAAAATTAAATGTACTCTGACAAGTCAAATCTGCGTGTTTACCTTCTTCAAAAACTGGAATCGCAGCGCACTACAACACTATGTGCTTTTCATTTGCTGCAAGAACAATGGAGGCAGATGCAAATCAGTTGTTAGAGGAATTACGCTAGTTTTGCTAGGCTGGAGATGACAATTCAGCCAGAATCTTTTCCTTTTGAAAATGCATAGAGCGTAGATCCAATCAAACTGCCTATGCAAATCCTCAGAACCAGCCTGCAGATTCTCATGCCTGATTGAAAAATGTGAGTGTTACAGCCTTGCTTGACACAATTTCCAAAAAAACAAAATATGCCAACTCAAACTGATGGAAGAAATGAAAACTATGTGTAAATGATGATACTTTCTTTGTTCAAATAGAAAGCACTGGGAGTGAAGTCATATTTAGCGATACACGTCCTGAGACTGGGACTGGAAATGTCAGGGCTGTTCTCGCATGCATCCACTATTTTATGCAAATTGCGGAAGACTTTGGATGTCTTTGGAGGTTTTCAAACATCTTTGGGAATCTTCGGATATGTTTGTGTTGTCTTCGAAAAACCTGGCACACCAGGGAAAAAAATATTACGTCTGTAACTACAAAAAAAATTGGCAGGTACACTGTATAAGTTATACATGTACTACTATAAAAAAGAATTATTAATTACTTATTGTTAACAGTAGTTGTAATCAATAGAATAACAAGTAGCATTTCTATTTACTAATTAATCAGTAACACTGAATTAAGGATTATTTTTTATTTATTATTTTATTTTATTTACCATATTTAAAACATAATTTTTGCAGTTGATGGTGAGGTAATCAGCTCCATTGGTAAAGGACTCTGTGTTTTACTGGGAATCTCAAAACATGACACTCCAAAGGAAATTGAATATATGTAAGTTTGATCCTTCTGTTGCTATATTTATGGATAATGTATTTTATATTTGAGGCCGCTGCACACTAGCCAATTTTTTGTCGGCCAACAAAAAATCTTCACTTGTCGGCTAGTGTGCGGTGAATTCAGACAAGTCTGCAACAAAATTGGGGCTTGTCAGGCGATATATGACAGTGTCGAGCCTTGTCGGCTAATGTGCAGTTAGCCTCTTCCAGGCATTCAGTTAGTTGGGAGCAGCGCGTTAGTTGGGAGCAGCACGTTAGTTGGGAGCAGCGCGATAATCGGCGGTGCGCGAAAAAAATAAAGAAAAACGCGGGAGAGGAAGTGAGGAAACGCCTGTGGGCAAACTTAACAAACGGTCGTTCCGCCCCCTTATAGACCGCCTACAGCGGCCCGTAACATGATCGCTGGCTTGTGGTTTACCATTCCGTGATCGAATGAACTTCATCGATAGCTATGGCTACGGTCTGCATTCCCAGCTGACCTTCTTGAAGTTGTTTCCTCCATTCCTTCGACAGACAACTTTCAGGGCTTCCGTATAAAATTTCGCATTTCCTGTTCTTTGCAGCTTCTTCATCCATGTCGACGTCGTCAATACCTATTGCCGTCGCTGAAACTCCGATTTTGTTTACAGTCAAACCAAGTGAAGCGTACCTCTCAAGATTGCATTAATGAACTGATTATT
>JAHPZR010011490.1:42500-57500 GCA_019787425.1 Platygyra sinensis | reverse complement strand
AAGAAAAACAAGGAAGTCATTGAAGCTAGTAAAAGATCAATTTCGAGTAGCAGTTACTATCTCAGTTTTCCAGCTAATAAATAGCTCTTATATTTGTACCGTGCATTTTTTGGACTCAACATGTACGGTAGAATTGTGAATATTTATATACTTACGTTATTAGTATAATAATAAAAGCCACGTAATTTTGTTTTTGTTGTGTTTTTTTTTCTCTCGATGATTCAAACCTCCAAGTTCTTACTGTTCAATAGCAAAATACTAAGTGTTTTTCCTAAGTGTTATATTAAGCCACGTGACATAGGCCTTCGAAGCGCTCCAAAAGTGTAGTCGTTGTGAAGTATCACTGCTTACTAACTAGTAGCTGGCTGAAAAGTAAAATATACAAATTGAATGATGGATGGATGGATGATTGATTGATTGATTGATTGATTGATTGACTGATTGACTGGTTGATTGATTGATCGATCGATTGTTGAAGCAAGGTAAGCAATGTACAATTTTAAGTCTCTTCGTTTCTCAGAAGCGAATTTGTGTCACTTTTGTCTGTGAACACCCGAAGTGATCAATGTTAAAGGTCGTTAAACACTCCGTTTTATCTCCTCTCAGGTAATATGGGACAGCACGATAAAGTGACTTCAACAGCAGCTGTCAGCTGTGTCTGTTTTTCTCCTTCTGGCTTGTGATCCTTTCATATCACGAACCCCGACGTCATAAATAAGACCTTTAGACTTTGTGGTACGCGACTTATCGCGTGACATTCTCGCGTGATTTCACCCTTGTCTCGCGAAGCAAAAAAAATCACCTGGTAAACTTGGACCCCCGCAAAGATGAAGGCATAATTATGCGTAAAGTACTGGCCAAACCCTGGGTTTGTGTTCGAGTGTCACTTGTTTTTCATTGCCTTTTTTTTCTAATTAACCTGACAGGTTTTCACATAAAAAAATTATTTCAGTCCACAGTCAACTTTAATATCATTCAGGTGAAAACCCGGGGTCAAAGTCACGACTGAAGCTATAGGATAGGAGGAAACACAGACTTAAAACAGCCCATATTAAACAGTCACTGTGCCTATGCAGGTTTCTTTTGTAGCCCTCCGTCTCTTTCATCCCATTCATTCTCAAATTTCACTTCTCGCGCCTCCCAATACTGAAAGATAAAGATGTGACCTTTATATACCTTTAAATAATGGTACTACTTGTCAGTGATATTGACTATCCGATTCAGTGGTCGATATCCTCCCAGAGATGTCTGCATTAATCGCAAATTTCAACTCGCTGATGACCGCTTCCGTCTCAAAAACCTGCCTGTTACATCGAAAAGATCACCAAGTTGGCAACAAGTCCGCCAATCAGCGCTTTCACATGCAAATCCCACACGTGATATTGTTCATGCTTGACTGGCTTTGAATGCCACGACAAATTAACATACATACAGACATGTGGAGGAAAATTCATGACTTTATAAATACAATTTGAGAGCGTTCGTTACCTGTTAGGCTAGAGTCTTCGGTGGAGTTTGAAAACTCGAAAATCAGCAATCGGCGATACGGAGGTAGTGATTCCTCATCGCAAGCTACACGACAGTAAGATAAGCAGAGTTTTATGTCGGAGATATGAAAGGTGGTAAGTAAATATAACCTTTGTTAAATTGTATGTGCTCCAATCCAATGCCTTTTTACACATCTATTATTCTGCTTGCACTTATAATACAACGCTCGGTTCATATAATTCCTCTTCCCTTGCCATTCGTTTTAAAACGCCGTTTTCGCCAGTTAAGACGTTGGTTGGTTAAACTTCATCCGGCAATGTGTTTTAAAATTTTCACGCGTGACTCGGAAACTTCGTAATTTGAAGTCTGTCGCGCGGCCCAGCAAGAATCAAATTCTTGAATTTCAAATTAAAGCAGACTTTCGACTTTAAGGTCCTAAAGTGAACTTCCACTTGGTGTACAATTGCCCCTGTACTACAGAAAGCGCCGAGGAATAATATTCCATAGGGCTGGATAATTTTCCCCTCTCATTTCCGGTAAGGTTATTATTTTCACCGACAAGCTGGGAACAATGTTTTTCAGTTATGACAGAACCTGCATTTATTAGGTTTCTTAAAATTCCATGGTTGGACTTTTGATTTTTTTTTTGTTTAAAGCAGTTTAGAATCTTTTTATGGCTTAATTCTTCTAGGAAGACATCCAGAGACTATGAATTATTTACGACTGTATATATTTTGGTAAATTTCTCTGTACTTGTAACACTAAGAACAACGTATGCAACAGATTACATTTTGTCATGTCGGCCTTGTCGGGTTGCAGATTTGCGTAATCTCTTTCTGCGAGGAGAAAAAATGAATGAAATTAGCCGCAAGGTGCCGTGTCTGACAGACGAGCGAATAAAAAACCATGTGGTTCATTAAGCTTTACGCGCTTGGCAACTGGTAGTTGACCGGAGAGATTTAGACAAGAGACAAGAGATGATCTCATGTTTTTAATAAGCGGATAGGCCAGTGTTAGTCAACATTATATTAAATTACAGAGAAATCAATGAAAAAGCGGTTAATTAAACTTTTGTTAATGTTATCGCGTTTTTTTTCCCTGCATATCAGATGATTTTACTTTGTTTTCTTTCGAATAGATAAGAAAGAAAATGGGAACGGGCATTACTACAAAGGTAACGCATTCCTGTATAATTTATTCCGCACTGTAAAACAAATACATTATCATATGTTAGTGTGACTGTTTGGTCACGTGATCTTGTCCTGTTTGCGCTGGCTTCGCGTCGCCGTTCATCTCAGGAAAGTGGGAAATTTCCTTTTTATTTTCTATGCGCTTCGTCTTTTGAGACGTCAAGTGTCTTTAAAAACTCCCTTTTGTCTATTAACGGGATTACAAAGCGTTTAAGTGATTTAAATGGCGTCAGAAACGAGAACTTCAATCATGGCTCACACAAGAGTGGATGGGAAGAAAGAGGGGTCGGTAGAAATGGCGAGTGACAACACTCAACACGTGTCCAAGATCGATAGCGATAGCGACGCGGAATACCATGGTTAGAGCTTGCATACCGTAATTTTTCTCCTCAGGGGAAATTAGTTTTAATCCAGGAAGCGGCAATTGGTATTAAAACGATTTCTGTTCATTCACAGAGCCGGGCATGCGAGTTGGTCATGATTTCCAAGCAGCCATCCCGGAGCTCGTTTCAGAGAGTAAGTTCTTGTTTATGTTAAGGGTTTTTAATGATTATTCGTATTCTTTTCTCTAAAGCCAAGATAAGGGCTTAAATTAAGCCCTTGTCAGGCTGGGACTTGTTAAACTTTATGTCGAGCGTAAGAGTTCATGGTGGGCTCGCGTACATCATTATGTAAGAACTTTTAGTTCGCCGGCCGGTTCGCTCGCGTACGGCAAGTCAAGGTTAACTTCGTTAATCGTTCATCACTTTGTCAAATTTTTTTCAGTGTTTTGAAAGAAACATTTCGAACAAAACTTGTGAAGATTATCTTATTCAGTTACTTTCTAATTAAACGGCAAGCTTAAACGTTGAGAACCACAAACTTTTGTTGTACATTTGAATATTTGTGTCAACCTGCCAGATCAGAAGAAGAAAATTAAACAAAAATAGTATTTTTTTTTTCATTGATTTGCCTTCATTGAAGATTTGTTACAAGGAGTAAACCTGCAGTTATCATTTTATTGGCATACTTCACTGAAAAGAGTGATTTTAACTGAAAATCTGGGTTAGGCTTGCTGGTTTTCTGGAAGCAAAAAGTGAATGGATGGAAAGTGCAGTTTTGGGAAAGGCTTGTCAAAGCCAAGACCTGACTTAAAAATTTCTGTTTGTGATTTTGTGTTTTAGGAAAACAAACTTTTGATCACTCTTTTCAATGTTACTGTTGTTCAATTGTTCTGTGACATTAAAATAATTTTTTTTTAACCTTGGCTCTATTATTTGCATTCAAATGTTTCTTTAAGGTAGTGAATTATTTATACCTGGGTTATGCAAGTCTGCCATTTATAGTGCAGCTGGTGATAAAATGGTTGTTGTATTGAGCTTGATGTGATATAAGTTTGTGATTACTTTAAATCCTGGGATTTCCTCAACATCAGTGGATTTCTCTTCACATATTCACCTTCAGTTAAAATACATTTGTATATATATCGATGCCAAAATTTAGTTGTCATGATCCATAGATAATTTTGCCTTGCACTGTATGGAAAGGCTAGATTATGGGTGAATTCGAAAAGGACAAAGGTTTACGTTTTTTATTCCATCTGACCTACACAAGAGTTTGCAAAACTTTTAATAGAAAGACATGTTCATTTAGCCTACTACAGAATGTTGTTTTTTTAACAACGTTTTAGTTCAGTAGGATTCAATTGTTGTGCATGACATTAATGGGAGTTTCCTGGGTTGAATAATGTCAGTAACAATTTTTATTATCCAACTGCACTTTGCAGAGTACAAATAACGCTTAAGACGAGTACAAATATCACACGGTATTTGTACTCCAGAGGACAGGTTTCCTGCCGTTGACCAATCAGTTAGCTGGATTTCCCGTGCCAATTCCGTTCCACTTTGCATACTTCTGTCATGCATTCCCTGTAAATAAATATCCACGAAATTCGCTCGCCTGAACATACCAATTTGGCGTGTTGGATAATAAATCTCTTATTAGACGTTTTGTTGTGTAGTATCGCTGAGTATTTTTACTTGTTGTTTGTATTTTGACTAGCCCTCGGGCTCGGGCTCGCCAAATACGGCACAACTCGTAAAAGTACTCGGCGATACTACACAACAAAACGTCTAATAAGATATATCTATCAAGTTCTCTTCATTGTACAAGAGAGATTGTTTGTTGAGCTCTGAGAAATGATCCGAAGAGTGTATAAGTATACATGAATGATAAATTATTGTTCAGTACAAGTAAAAAAGTACATGATGACTTGGTCAAAGATGTCTCGGAAACAAATATGTCAAATATTGCATGATTCTCATTAGTTGTATCGAGGTTAAATATACTTATTTAACTTAATTTAACGAGTAAGGAGCATGTTGCCCCTGGAGTAGTTGGCGTGGAATTGGCATTTATTAGTATCTTTTTTTGCATGCTGTGGAATCTATGTTGCCTAGGTTTTTGTTACTGTAGTAGGCCTGGTGCAGCGCAATTTCTTGTGCCCCCACGGTCAGCGGCTTATTGTTATAATTTTTGCATGTTTCTTTACAGGTGCTCATAGTTTTACTGTGCTTAGTGTTCCGGGTGTCTTGCTAGGTTTTGGAGTTTTTTAGTGTTTCCTTCCTCCCTCCTCACCCCTTGTTATTGTTATCTTTATTTACCAAATGAATATATTATTATTTTATTAGTATCATTATTTTGTTGTTGTTATATTATTTTCATTTTATGTATTTGTATTATCATTATCATTATTTTTCCTTTGAGTTCTTGGCGTGTGACAGGTGATTGGGCTGGCGCTTGGTGTGGCAGGCGGAGCTTGTGGCTGGGTTGCGGGAAGGGCAGGCTTTTGCGGTGCTCTGGCTACCTGGGTTTGGTGTTAGTAGCTCCAGCTCCAGGTTCCTGGGCACCCAACCTCCATGTGCGACTCGGGCGTTAAGTTTTTTATTGGTCCAATCAACATGCGACGGTTCTATAGTGCACTGTATGTCATTTGTATGCCCATTCAATGGGAGACCAAGTTTTCATGTACAGTTCCCTAACCTTGGTTTCTTACAATGTCATGAACTTGAATGTAACTCGATAAAATCATCACACATGTTGGTCCTGTGATCGATAAAATAATTTTATTATAGTAATAATGCTTGACTGATGGTGATGGTAATGCTGAAATTTTCCATTTCCAATGAATTTTTCCTTGAAGTTTACATGTATACTGTATATTACCCGTATTGGTAATGTTTGTGGAGTAGGAAATTAATCTTTTCAGTAAATGATACTGAGTGTTTTAGTATAATCACTGGTTATACATCTTTTGTTTTTAGATAAAGATGAGGCTAAACATGACCCAAATCTTCGACATAATGCACTTCTTGTTTGGGCTCCTGTTGATGAAATTCCTAATTCAAAATGTAAGTAATCATTATTTAAGAAAATATAAAACATGTATCGTGTTTCTATTGAGGTATAGAAACATGAATGGAAGTTTGGGAGAACAACACCTTTTTTCAAGTTCTCCCAAACTTTCACAAGTGTTTCTAAAACTCAGTAGAAACATAAAGAACATGTTTTTTATTTCCTTAGAAAACACCGTGACGAAAAAAGAGGAAGCAAGTTGTTTACTTTGATCATCAAAATGTAAATTATCTTTGCTGGCATCATCATTTTGTCAATTGAGTTATAGAAACACAATTTTAAACCAATCAGAGCATGTATATTCTTAGGGTTGTTTTTTAAATTGTATAATTATGTTATGCCAGGGTTATACAAAGAGAAGTGTATTGTTCTGAAGTTGGCCTCTATAGTATTCCTACACTTAACCCAGATGGTAAGGGAGGTCAAGCAACATTGCCACTTTTTCCAACATGGCTAAAACAAAATTCAAGAGGTAAATATTGTAAATAGGATTGAACAAAAACTGGTCGCATTAATTTTGTTTTTATTATTTTGTGGCAATTATTTAGTGGATGATTATGTGTTGGTTGCTAAGGACAAGCACGGATATAATGTTGAACAGGTATTTGAATATGGAAAATTGTATTTTTAAACTGGTTTGATTCTTCGTGCCCTTGTGCCATAATCAACATACATATTAATGTGATTGCTAGGTATCCCTTCAAAGTATTAATTTTTTGTATTTCTTCTGCTTATAGGCACTAGGAATGCTGTTCTGGCATAAACATAATCTGGACAAGTCATTAACAGATTTAGCTAACTTCACACCATTCCCAGGTGAATATTATTATTATGTTGTATTTCTAAGTGGGATTTTCATAGTTCTACATTCACAATGATCTTTTACAATTTTACTCTAAACCAAAACTCAACTTTGTATACATGTTGTTCATGTAATATATCAAACATGAGCGACAGTGTTTCATCAGGATATCCACACACAGAGAAGAGAGTTGAAAATATGATACATAGTGGAGTACTTTTGATGAAATTTGAGGTGTTCGGATAGCTGATGAAATACTGTTTCGACTGTTTTATATATCTTCTCAATCAAAACAAAAACTTAGGAGTAAGCGGAGAAGTAAAACCATCAAAATCTTTGCTAATTAAGACTGGGTATCCAAATGTCCTTCACGGTTGTGATTTTCTTTGTTTTAACTTGATAAATAAGTGCATATGAAGTGAAAAATAATTTCTGCTTATTTGAAAGTCCTTCCAAAATACAGAAGAATGGCGTTTTTCTTTTTGAATTATCTTTTTTCGTTTCAGAGATATTAACATTTTTCTATTATGCAAATTAGATCAGTGATGACGTCATATTGTTTGCAGCTAAAAATTGTAAAATACTGAATAAACAATATCTCTAGAAATATTAAAGCAGTGTTCTTGAAACTTGGCACCATAATTGTCCATCACAAAAGAAACAAAATGACACCCTTAGTGCTGTTGCCATAGCAACTCTTTCGGCTCCAGTCTCTTTTTGTCGAAAAAACGAATCCTCCATTTTCAACCTCTTAAGAGACAGAAGGGGTCCAACATGGAACATACATAGTTCCCATGTTGTCGTAACTCCCAACGATAGATTGTGTAGGGTAGATGGATCTTGTTTTCAGACAAAAACTGGGATTTTCAGTTTTTATTAAAACAACACCAGTGGCAAAACTGTTGTCATGGCAACAGTGCTAAGGGTGTCATTTTGTTTCTTTTGTGATGCACATTTATGGTGCCAAGTTTCAAGAACACTGCTTTAATATTTCTAGAGATATTGTTTATTCAGTATTTTACAATTTTTAGCTGCAAACAATATGACGTCATCACTGATCCAATTTGCATAATAGCAAAACGTTAGTATCTCTGAAACGAAAAAAGATATTTCAAAAAGAAAAATGCCATTCTTCTGTATTTTGAAAGGACTTTCAAATAAGCAGAAATTATTTTTCACTTCATATGCACTTTAAGAAGTGCATGTACACTGTACAGTATGTGTCCAACAGTTTGAAGAATTGTGTCGGTGGATTGCAAGTTACCAGGTGTAATTTATGCAAATATGTTATGGTCACACTATTTCACATCTAGGCTGCTCAGTAAGAGCAAAAAGAGATTGTTAATAGACTTATAAAAACATTAAAAATTCATCAAGTTTAAACAAAGGAAATCATAAATATGACAATGTATGGATTTGTGATCATAATAGGCTAGTTTTGAATTGTGCAGAAACAAAAGAACAGAGTCGAGGTTCAGGGGAATAATTAGCATTTTGTATTGTTCAAAACAAAGGAAAATGCAAATTATTCCCCTGAACCTCGACTCTGTTCTTTTGTTGCTGCACAATTCGAAACTAGCCTATTACATGTACATGTACAGTATATATTTGGATCATCTATTACTCAGACTCTTTCCTCCTTAGATTGAAAAGATACACAAGTACATGTATCAACACATGAACACATTTCTAAACACCAAGAAGAGAATTTAAATATGATGCACAGCAGAGTATTTTTGACAAACTTTGAGGTGTTTGATATATCTTGTCAGTTGCAACCAAAACTAATAAGAAAATGGAGATACATGTATCAAATTGTAGAAATCTATGCTAATTAATATCAGATATCTTAACACTGTCTGCTGTTGAAGAAACTCAATAATTAATAATGAATGAGTTTAAAAAATACTGTGCCTGTGTATGTACTACAGGAAAAGTGGACATGAACCAGTCATCAGAGTGGTTATTATCTTTTGCTCACACCACCAGAATCTCAAATTACATGTACCTTTATTTAATGAATCTCTATATAACTAAGTTCTTGATAAATGAGTGATGGTGAAATTGCAGCTCGGTAAATATATATGTATGAAAGTAATGTAACACGAACGTGGGACCTAGAAAAAGTCTGAGTCCTGATAGGATTTGAACCCATAACCTTCCCAACACCGGGCGGATGCTCTATCAACTGAGCTAAGAGAACTGTTTATCACATTCACTGTTGAATCCTGCAAGAGGCCGGAGACACATGTCATGTAAGAACTCAGTTAAATGACCTGGCTCTTTATGAGTTCTCGTTACTCAGTGGATAGAGCATCTGCCCGGTGTTCGGAAGGTCATGGGTTCGAATCCTATCGGGATTCAGATTTTTTCTAGGTCTCACACTCGTGTTACATTACTTTCATAAACAAAGTTCTTCTTATAACAAATGCAGTGGTAAAATGTATGTAAAACTACCTCAGTCGTTACAATGAAATCTCATTACAGCGAACATATTTTGCCAGTCCCTTTGCCCTTTGTTTGATTGTGGTTCCACTGTAACATGATAAAACGAGTGTAATGTATACTGCAATCCAGCCTGGTTAAGGAGGAAAGGTAACTAATTAATAATCACTTGTATCCCAGATGAGTGGAGCATGGAGGATAAGATCCTGTTTGAACAAGCATACAGTTCTCATGGGAAAAGCTTCAAACGGATCCAACAAACAGTGAGTAAAACAATGCCTTGTTCAGTTTGAGAAAATTGCAATGAACAAATGGATAAATCAGTTGAATCATTGAGAATGATCAAACTGGAAATGCCTTATAAACTCTGTTTCACAGGTGGAAAAAATTTGTTGAAAAATGATGATACAGTGCGTTCTTTTACAAACCACATTAGTGTGAAGTCTCTGTATAGCTGTAATGAACTCTATCATCATTTCTCTGTTTGTTAAGTGCTGCGGTAATTTCTTGGCTGCAGTGTTTGATCATGTTCATTAGGAACAATGTGGCAGAATTTGTCCCCCCATACTGATGGGGCAGGATGGATGATGTTTTTGATGTGTGCTTCATGTACATGTAAATTTGGTTCATACTTACCGATAGTAACATTCAGAGTAGCTGGCAAATTCATTGTAGTGCCATGACTTACATGTACATGTAGGAGAGTTTGCTTATGTCTGTAAACAATTATTATATTTACAGAGTGAAAAAATTAACTGAAAGTTATTTTTTTTGTTCTTTATCTTTTAGTTGCCAGACAAGTCAGTGGCTTCCCTGGTTAAGTATTACTATTCATGGAAAAAAACAAGAAGCCGAACCAGTTTGATTGATCGGCAAGCAAAGAAAATGGCTGTACAAAAGGAGCCCATTAAGTGAGTCAATCTGATCAGCTTTTACCACCGTTTTTATTGATATGCAACTTTCGAAAACAAAACACCCACGGAAATGTTTCCAAAATTTCTGTCAATCATACATGTTATTGATAGATCAGATCGAAATCCACCAATCACAGACCGCTAGCATGACGTAAAGAAGGTCTGAAGATCACATTAGTGGGTGTGATTGGTGGATTTGAATCCAATCTGTCGATAACATGCAAGACTGACGGAAATTTTGGAAACGTTTCCACGGGTGTTTTGTTTTCCAAAGTCGTGTATTAGCAAAAACGGTGGTAAGATGATCATGAACTGTGACTAGTTTTCTGGGCTACATTTCAGACTCTACTACATGTATTGTGTCATGCTCTTAAGGTAATTCCCGAGAAAAAGAACCCGCCATAGATTTCCGATGGAACTTGGTATGGTGTCATTACAGTACAAGGAGATGTTAAAAACGTAATAAAAAGAGGGGGTCACCGTGCTTGTTTTCATGCCACGATGCTGTTAAATATGGTTATTTAAGTGACTTTTGGTTATCTCATTGCACAACAAATAAGCTCGATTATTTTTCAATGGGAGGTGTTATATCACACAGAGTTCAACTTTCTTTGATTGCCTATTCATCTACGTCGCAGAAAAAAATGGCTTCAAATACCCTGCATTATTAATTGATATTTTTATCCTGTAAAAGAAACATAATTTGGACTTGCTCTGTTGGGCCCGTTACGTCTCTATCTGTAGCATTTATTTTATTCATTTGCCAAAAAAGTAGCCATAGATTTCTGCCAATTTTTTCTCACTTATTGAGGATGTTGTTCTCATTGAGTTTATAAAATAAAAAGTGGGGTTCACTGTGCTTGCTTAAGAGAAAAGGAGCTTTAACTTGCTATCCAGCTTAGTTTGAGGGAAATCTCTTACGTTTTGTACGTGCACGCGCTGATGACGCAAAAATCGTGCGCAGTAGGAATGCACAATGCAGATGGGCGAATCACTTTAAATTCTGTACCACAACCTTGGAGTTTTTATCTACTCTGACACCAGGGGCCCGTTAAGCTGTTCTGTTGTCCATTCCAGAGAGAAGTTTCGAAAGTTTTGAAAATTGTACAGTTAAGTTATCAGCTGAAGAAACAAAATAGACTTCATTATAGGTCAGAACACACCCTACTTTTCTGGAGACTGACTTAAAAATACAATTTCAGGCCCGTTAAGTTACCGGGACTTTGGAGAAACGGGCCCCAGATACATGTCAACTGCAAATGTATAGCATTGTCTATCATATTGTCAGTGCACTTTATTACTGTTCATATGAGTGAAAAAAATAGACAAGTTTAAATGTTCCCAGGTTGCTCATGTTTAGTGAAATGTTCTCTTAACTACTATAAATTTGACAATCAGTTTTATTCAGTTATAACAGTTATATGTACAGTGCAGTAATATTGACTGTCTCTGTTCTTATTGGCACTGACAGTGATCCTGAGAGTGATAATAGTGATTCAAGTGACAGTGACTTTGAACCAGAAAAAGAGGTAATACTGTACATTACATAATTTTATCACTATAATTATATTGCACATTAGAAAACAGTCCTAAGAAAGCACGCGCGGCGATTGGTTAAAAATCGTGTTTGAATAACTCGATGGAGACACAGAAACTAGCGCACGCATTTGACGTAGTTATGGCGCGAGCAAAGAGAATTTACATTTTGATATCCAAAGTTCACAATGTGTTTAACTTTTTCTCGTCGTGGTGTTTTCTAAAAGAAAAAGAAAACATGTACTTCGTGTTTCTATCGAGTTATACAAACACTCGTGAAAGTTTGGGAGAACTCAAAAAAGCTGTGGAAACACTCGCCTGCGGCTCGTGTTCCCACAGCATTTCTCGTTCTCCCAAACTTCCACTCGTGTTTGTATAACTCGATAGAAACACGGTACATGTTTTCTATTTCTTAAGTACATACCTATTAATTTTTGTTTAGTAAATATGTGTTATGTTTTGTATTTTAGCAATCAAGACAAACAAATGGACAGAGCAAACCAAAGATGATCACCAAGCCCTCCACTGTAAGTCATGTACTTGTTCAACCTTAACATATTGTTCCTTCTTGTCAAACTATGCCTTCATTGGCACCTCCTACCAAACAATGGTATTTTCAACATGTATTGCATGGAGCAGAATGTAAAAGTCATGTACAGTATGAGAAGAAATAACACCCAGCTCTATAAGAGATAAAACTAGTCCTTGTGAGACTGCTTTTTTTTTTCCTTTTACGTTTTGTTTGCCCTGTTACTCATTTTTCTATGGATTATCTTATTGTATTGTGATCATGTAATCTTACACAGGGAGCACCAACAGCTGCCATTACTGGCCCTTGTGTTAACTGCCGCACGCAGAGCTCACAACTTCATGCAACTCAGAAGGGAAACATGTGCAGTGCATGCTATCAGTTCTTAAGGTACAGGAGAAAGACTAATATTTTCATTTGCTTAGAACTTGGAGACGAAAACAGTAATTTATATCTTCAAGCGACCACTTTAGACCCTCAGGGGGCCTGCCCATATAAAAAGGACGGTGATCCTCATTTTGCATTTTAGGGCTTAAAAAGCAGTTTTGTTGCCTCTAAGAGTGTTCCTCACCAAAAGACCCACAGCAGGAGCTTTTACAGTACATGTACTTTTTAAGGCATTGAGCAAAAAAGAAAATGACAGGTTGGGAGATATAAATATGATTGTGATGTTTTAGGGCCCGTTTCTAAGGAGAGAGGATTACCCTACCAAGTGGGTTACGCTAGAAAGCAGGTTACCCTAGAAAGTGGGTTACCCTACCAAGTTGGTTACCCTAGAAAGTGGGTTACCCTACCAAGCAGGTTACCCTAGAAAGCAGGTTAACCTGGTACTCATACATTTCCTCTTTTTTCTTCATCGTGTTTACAAGGAAGCTAAGGATACCCGGGTAGGCGGGTTAGCCTATCTGCGTGCTAGGGTTACCCTAGCAGGCAGGTGAACTTTTTCCCTTGTTAACACTCCCGGTAGGGTAACCAGCCTACCTGTGTTAACTTTTTAATTGTTTCCAGACCCTTTGAGTGTAACTGTGTATTAAGTTGTCCCACACTGTATGCTTACCCTACCTGTGAAATTTTGCTTGTAAACCAGGGCTATCTTTTGCCCTCCAGCTAGGGTTAACCCGCTTGCTAGGGTAGCCCGCCTCCTTAGAATAATTAGTACTGTTCACGTACCTCTTAGTGGTGAAAAAAATTTCAATCAGGACAAGATTTGGGTATCTTTTTGAGGCTATTTTCAAAATTTCTGACTAGCGTTCCCATCCTTTTATATGGAATCACTCCCTCAGACTATAGACTAATCTATCGCGCAACATTTTCACTGACTGTGAAAAAGTACAAACAGATGCCATCAATATCCTGACTAGTGAGGATGCATGTTTGGAAATATGCCACTCCGGTCATGGATATACTTACAGTTTGTAGGCATCAATTTTATGACACTCCTGTCTGCATATTAAAGATTTTTGCCTTTATTACCTGCTGTATATTAAATTACAGTGAAGCATTCTTACAACTATGCTATACCTGGCAGTGGTTCGTTACAGTTTTGAACCGTCTTTGTCAATTTACTCTGGAGGACAATTTTTAGAATGCCAAGGCTGATTTTGAAAATGAAACCAGATAAAATTCAAAACATTAACCTGGTAAAAGGTTTACTAACTGTGTTTAATGCACTAACTGTACTAACCTGCAAACTGATGGTGTGAAATAATCTTTTGCTCTATATTAGTCAAAAAGCACATCGCAATTCAATGGCGGTACCAACTTTGAGTCTGGCCTCATTTTACAGGAGAACTGGAACTTTGCGACCACGGCACGAAGGACGAGAAACAAGAACTGGACACCGTGGAAATAAAGTTAAAAGAAAAGCACCAAAGGTTTGTTTATTTCCAGACAGAAGAGCAGAGTCAGTAGCCTGCGAACGTAGACGTATTTCCGGCAACAACCGACAGCCTGAAATACGTCTGCGTTCGCAGGCTACGGAGTCAAGCCCCGTCTACACATATCTGGAAATTTTTTGAATCCGTAACTTTTTCTTTCCGGATACGGCTTCTGCTCACATGCATCCGGCGAATTCAATAGCGAATCCGTATATTTTTGTTTCGGCTCTCTAGGGTGGGAAAAAAAAATCCGTAACGAATCCGATAACTTGTGGACAGCACATCCTGATATTTTTGAAACCGATGATGAAGCAAATTCGTGTCCAGTCTCTTGCCGAATAATAAACCAATATGGCGTCACAATGTGTAGGCTTAGTTTCTCTAGAGTGAATCCGGATAGCATCGGACACGTGTGGACAGGCAAATTTGAGTTGAATACGCTACTTGTGGACGGGGAAATTTTTAAATACCGAAAAAAAAGGGCGGATTAAAAATTATCCGGATTTGTGTGGACGTAGTCTGCTTGCAGCCGGTTTTTTCTCTAAGGGTCACTTAGACGCCCGGGCTTAGACGAGTGTTTAGTCATCGCGAACGCAAAAGAGCGATATGGCAGAGGCTAAATAGTGTCTCCTCATAATCCCTGCTGAAATTTCGAGAGAAAAACAGACTGCCAGCAGTCTAATGTGGACGAGGCTTCAGTGTGATGTCTTAAAACCCCAACAATCGGCAAAAATCATTTTGAGCATATTGTTTACTCGCATTATTTGTGGCAAAAATTTTAGAGGAGATCATTAAAATTCTGTCTCAACTTCTACATGTCCATACT
>JAHPZR010011490.1:17500-37500 GCA_019787425.1 Platygyra sinensis | reverse complement strand
TCAGCAACTAATGGAGCAAAAACCCCTCGGGGGTCCTGTTGGGAGATCTGAGTCGCCACATAGCGCCTCTGGAACTCCTCCCTTAAGGCAGACGCGCTCTGGCATGTGATGACGTAGCGTTCCTGTCAGGAAATTAAATCAACGCTTTCAAGCCAAAAAACAAAACAAAAAACAATCCTTTGAAAATATATATATTTTTCATTTCAAATGATAAGTGCGTGTTTTCAATCGTAATCCCATCTTCGACAAATGAGTGAATCCGTTTTTGTTGAAGAGGATGTTAAGTTACAATGTGCCCGTTGTTCATTTCCAAGGGTTCTGTTTGATTCAATGATGACAGACAGAAACTTCTAAGAATGTGTTTGTCAATACTGTTATGTTCTGACTTTTAGCGGCATCAGACTTATTTAACGTTAACTCTTGTATGTAATAAAGCTGGTTGGAAACCAGACAATGTTTCGGAAATTTCCACTTGGGAAAAGCGACCGAACGAACGCAAAATGCTTTCATTTGAATGGTCACACACTTCAGTTTCTACTGCAGACTAAAAAGTTAGAGCAATCTTAAAGAGCATCATAAACAGTGCTTCATGAAAGTGCTTTTCAATAGCTTTCATTTGAATGGTCGCACACCAGGCTTTCATCCAAGATTTAAAAGTTATTTCCACCTTGTACAGTATAATAAACAGTACCACATGAAAGTACTGCTCAATAGCTTTCATTTGAATGGTCACACTGGATTTCGTCCACAGACTTAAAAGTTAGAACTTCGTGGTACTTACATCTAATAATAAACTTTGCGACGCTCAAAACCTGAAGGCTGAATTCAGGCTTTTATACTATTACGGGGGGTGACAACTCTAACAAACGGTGTTTCGGGACAAAGCCAAAATTGTTCCGGGAATCTGGAGATTTCTGCGGGAATCGGGACACTTGGAAATTTTTTCGGGAAACGCGCTATAATTCCGGGACATCGCAGTAAAAATGGGGACGTCGAAGGAAATTTTATTTGACGTTTCCCAAAAATTCGGGAGGATGATCCAAATTTCCGGGACGACTTAATTTAAGACCTGGTATTGCTCAAACAGCGTTTGTTAGAGTTGTCACCCCCCGTTACTATTTAAGGTTTCAATCTTGTCAACGTCTTTCTTTTGATGAGTTCTGAGGTAGATAGAAATAAAGCAGGTTTTTTTTTGGTTAGGGCTCATTAAAAAGAGACTGAAATCACAAAGCTCGGTACAGAAACAAATGAACTCGCGGTAATATGAAGCAATTTGCCCCTCCAGCACACCATTTAAATATTATTGATCGTTGTCTCAGTGGACTTGGTTTGTTAGGAACGTTCCTTTCTCGTTCAATCTCTTACAGTTTGTTTTCAGATCGTTGCGACGTCCGCGCATTGTAGCTTATTTTGTTATCTTTGTTACACCTTTCTGTAGCCCCGCTGTGTTTTTGTGTAATAGAATAAATAAAATAGCAAAAAAAAACAAAGATTTCTAAAAATTGATGGTTTAGGTTTTTCGTTGGATAACAGGATCATACCGAGAGATTTTAGTGTTCTAGACTATAGGTTTAAGTTGGGGGATCTCCAACTCCCACTCGCGCGCCGAATTCTTTTTTTTCGACCTCGCTGGGAGCCTGTTCGCAGGCTATGTTGCCCGTAGCGTATTGCGTTCAAATAACAGTTACAAATAATAACATTAGAATTTCTTTAGCAAACTACGTTCACCGCCTTATTTTGCTTTATTTTCTGTGTTTCAAGAGGTTTCCTAATGGCTTTGTTAAATATTTAAATCTAACCAATCACGAGAAAAGCATTTAACCGGCATTAAGGACGGTGCCTACTAAATACAAAGATTTTTGCGCCAAGTTAGGACCACGCGGAAAAAGTAGATCTTTGCAAGGGCTATTGGAATCCACAAAGAAAAATAGGGGTAGCCACGCATTTTTTCGAGATAATTAGCCTTGAATCCCAACAAAAATGCTGACATCAGCATTTTTCTGAAAAGAGCGGGAAACGATATTTTTGCTCACAACCAGAAACTAATCACATGTTGAATAGGCTTGCCACTTCCATTTCGCAACATAAAATGTACGGGTAACCACGCGTTTTTTAAAGTTATTGATCTTTTTTGAAAACTTTTGCGGTGCCCAGTTACATTTTTTCCTCTCACCTCCCCAGTAAGTAAGACATTTGTGTTTCTGCGCGCGCACTACACCATCTGCAGGTACATGTTTACAGTTGGATTTCGGTGTAATTTTCGAAAGATAACAGCTAGGTATTCAGCTGGAAGACGTTAACAGTTAGTGGTTAGTGATATGCTGCTATTCTGGTCTCCCTGGTTTAAGTACAGGTTCATTAAAATTGATTTGGTCACCGCAGGAAAATTTTGCTTTAATTTTCGTCGCGTGCTTGGTGGCGTAGTTGATTGCGTCAATGTCAACCCCAGCGCGCGCGCTTAAACCATGGCTTGCGTGATGCGCAGAACGTGTGCGCAATAACAAAAGTAGGCACCGTCCTTAAAACCAATCGGAATATTAAACAGAAGCCGAGACACATGCAACCGATACCAGGCGCGGGATAATGAACTCATCCATGCGACCGGTCGTAGCGCGGGAAAACGCCTGCACAAGCCCAGTGAGGATTGGTCAGTTCTTTGGCTTTTGATTGGTTGATTAGGCTGCGTGTGTGTCCTTATTGGTTGTAGGACTTTTACCGACTCGTCCCCAGTCGTCTTCATGTTGCACACGGCAGAGCGCGAAGTGGAAAAGCAGAGGATGATGGGAAGGGAGGAGCAAGGAGAGGACTGGGAAATCCTTTTCGACTCATGATACAACTTTTCGACTCGGGATTTGCCAGTCGTCCTCGTCCTTCGTTTTTTCCCTACCCATCTCACCTTGCGCTCCTCTTTTTCTCGGTACCCATCTCTCCCTGCGCTGTATCTCCTGTATGAAGACGACTGGGGACGAGCACAACAAACAAAAAATAAATTCAATCACATGTGCTTACCACTGGCTGCAGATCAATCCTCATACAAGACTTACAAAAAAAACGTGTTCATGGTTCACTATATGGATACCCAGCACTCATACATCCAAAAGCCTAGTATAACTCTAGTTCTATAACAGCAAACGTCTACTAACAAAGTGAGCATTCTTTAGCAGTCCAGGGTCGTTTTCTTGTCTTCTCTTTTAATGCGCGCATGTGACTTTAAAATGCTCCGTGAATGACGTCACGTCGGCATCGCTCCAAGCTGGAACCCTCTTCGCAGTCACTTGAATGGTGTCCCACTCGTTGAGAATGCCCGAAACATTTTGTGGAGTTTTCAATCTCACAGTAAAGAAAACGTTCCTGTTCTTCATTGAGTTTGCTACTATTTTTGGGTCAGGAATTTGTATGGCGCGTTTCGTAGAGTTGGTGGCGGTTTTTACAACCAGAGACGAGTTCACAGTGATGTCAAAACTCTCGCCTTGTGCGCCGTTGTAGTAAAGGACGAAGGACATTCGTAGTGTGCTACCACACTCAAGAGTTTTATAGCCGATTCCTCTCTGCAGGCGGAGCAAGACGTTCTTCGCTTTGATGAAACTTCGGGATATTCTCTGGAAAGGCCGCCCAGCTGCTGTGCTTCCCGACAGTTGGAATTTGAAAGGAAGAGGAATAGGAAGAAATGTGGCGACGAGACTTGTTGTGTCCAGGGTGGCGTCCTGGAGAACACGCCCTGATCCATCCACAAGCGACAGACTGAGGGAGGGAAGATTCAAGCGCTCCTTTAGTGGGATGACGAGGCTAACGGTTGCGTTTTGACCTAAAGTTCAAGACAAAAAACATAACTTCACTGTTTGCTATGCACCACGCTTGTGAAACGTCTCTTCAGTGACTAAGAACTTCATTCGCTTTAGTTTCTGAGTCACGAACGAGGGTTATCTGCCTGAAAAATTTTGTGGGAGAGAGAAATGAAGGACTTACTCACTCACGTCTTCACTGATAGACGGATTGAAGAACTGACTGACGAGATGGACGGACAAATGGACCCGGGACGAACCAACAGACAGATCGAAACAGAAAGTAGACAGACAGGCAAACAGACAGCGAGAAAGAAACTGACAGACAGCCAGCCAAACAGACAAAATGACTGACTGACTGGCTGACTGGTTAGCTAGCCGGGTACCTTAGTATGTAGTTGACTGTCCGACGGACTTTCTGACTTCCTTATCGTCTGACTGACTGACTGACTGACTCACTGACTGACCGATCGACCGATAAATGATCGACTGGCTCGCTAGTCTGCATGTGATCGGACAATAAAGGTAACTTCTTGACTCGCTAACTAACTTGGCCGATCTGCTGACTAGTTATAACTGACAGAGTACACAGACAGAGGGACGCCTTCATGAGTAAACGAAGGACGCGCTGACTTGGTAACTCATGCAGTCCTTGACTTTATTACTCACTGACGTCAAACTAGCCTGGGATTAATTAATTGATAGAGCGATACTTGAAAAGAAGAAAGAAGCAACTCAAGTACTCTAGCCGGCATTTTTTCCCAAGTTTCTCCTAGGCTATCTACTGGAAAAGTTACACGGTTAAATTAAGTCGCTTCTTACCTAACAGGGGGTAATCAGTTGGATACTCAAACCACCGCCCTCCAAGGTTTTTCCTGAGCAGGAAGAAGTAATCGAACTCCAAGTTAAAGCCACTGCTCGACTTGACCTTGAATGAATGCGTTCCAACTTCAGCCGGGATGACTAGCTCCCACAAACCCAGGACGGGTCCCTCTATGATCCATACCCCTCCCTGAGCAAGATCTTCCGTTCGGGGCTGGAGTAATCCATTTGGATTGCGCAGCTGGACAAGATGCGCTTCATTTGAGGCGAAAAATGAGATTATTAACTTTCCTACAGTGTCATCTACAGGAAGGGTATAGGTCTTAACTCTCCCTGAAGCGCGCCCGTGAGGTCGACGTAATCTGTCAGGAGCCCCGCTTGACCTGCCCTCCAGAATTGTCGCCGTGCCATCTAGAGCGGCCGATATCACCCCTCCCATCCTCTGAATCTCTCCAGAGGAGTTGAACTGCAGGCCGAATCCTTGGGTATCGTCCAAGAGCTCAACAAAGGTGTCATGACTTTCGAATGAGCCACAGCTACCAGACTCGGTGCTGTAGAAGAAGTTCACGGGAATCATGTAGTTTAGGCTAAACCACGCGCATTATCGAAAGTGTATTTCGGTCCATCTCCTTCTTTTGCGCCGGCATCAGTAAACACGAACATGGGGGACCCTGGATAAGGATCACCCTTCTCTATGGCGTCTATGATCCCGTTTGAAAGTCAGCTCGGGACAGTCACGGCCTCCCTTGGCTATTAGCGTATCCAGAGCTTCGACAAACGATTTCTTATTAGGACATCGGTAAGTATTCCCCCATTCTGCAAAAAGGAGCAAAATCATGTCTATTATGCTGTGCAAAGTGATCCTGACCTTGACCTCCGCTATAAATTGAAATGAAAGTTGAATGAAAGCTATTGAGAAGTGTTTTCATGTGGCACTGTGTATTATGCTGTACAAGGTGGTTCTAACTTTTTAAGTCCGTGGATAAAAATCTAGTGTACGACCATTTAAATGAAATCTATGAGTAGTACTTTCATGTGGTACTGTTTATTATGCTGTGCCAGGTGGTTCTAACTTTGAAGTCTGTGAATAAAAACCCCAGTGGGTGACCATTCAAATGAGAGCTATTGAGCAGGACTTCTATGTGGAAATCTAATCTAATGTTGAAATCTGTGGAAGAAACATAAATAAACTGCATCTTTCAAATAATAATATAATAATAATAATAATAATAATAATAATAATAATAATAATAATAATAATAATAATAATAATAATAATATAATAATAATAATAATAATAATAATAATAATAATAACAATAATTTTGTATAGCGCAAACTCCATACAATGTTCAAATGCGCTTCACAATAAAATTGCACAGTCCAAAAATCGATACAATAATTAATACAACTATTAGAATAAAATAAAATGAAGAGAATAAAATACTAATACTGCTTACAAATAATAATCTACTATGATATCACACTCAAATTATGATAAAAAACGGAAAAAACGAAAGAAGTTGAATTCAGTACTAGACTTCCTATTTGTTACAAGGCAAGGAGATGTTCGTAAACGACTAAGGTAGATCTTTGATGAATGAGGATGACTAACTTACTTGGATCGTTGAATGGCGATAAAATAAAATCCACAGGCGAGTCTCGTGGATGTGCAGCAATAGCTTTGGCAATCTCCTTCGCGGCAGCTATCTCGTCGCCCATACTTCCTGTAGTATCAATCACGAATATGAGTGACACATCGCCACTAATTCCTAACAGATTATCAAAGTCTGTTTCATCCAGAATATCGCGAAGCTTTTTAAACACGTTTTTGTTCTTATTTCGTTTCCTTTTTCTGCAGTGACGGGGTAAAATCGGATTCTTGGCATCGACCTTGTGTCAGCGGACAGTGACACTCAGGGCGTATCTATTTTAATGAAGAGATAAAAAAAATATATTACTGAATTGTCTGTCTAGTTATTGATCATGAATTTCGTCATGGAATTGTCAACGCAGACTACTATGACAAGTTGCATAAAAAAACTTCTTTTACAAGACAAGAAGGCGAAAGTCTATGTAGCACAACTTATAAATGCACGCCGTTGTCTGTCCGCTTATTGCCGATAAAAATTAATAATTGAGCACACGGAAATTTCTGCAGTAAGAAAGGAGATTGCAGTAACCAGCCATTAAAAGAGTACTGTAGCAATTTTAGGAATAATTAAAAAAACAACAACACTGGATTCCAAAACGCAAGCTAAATAAACAGCTTCTAAGTTAGCGAAACTCATGCTTAGGCTTGGGCGAATATTTATGACTAGTCTCTTGCGTTGTTGCAGCATTTCTCATAGCGTCGTTCTGAACGTCTGTCTAAACGAACCGCGTTGAGAAGATCGAGAGGAGGAGAATTTATCAACTGATCACGATATCGATCTCTTTTTCCGCCAAATTAGTGTGCAAACAACTTTTTCATTTTTCCCTCTTACATCTAACTTCCTGCTTTCATTCAAAGAAAATCATTTGTTTTTCTTAATTCGTCTCGCGAAAAACAAAACAAAGCGAAACGAAACAATAAAGCAAAGCTAAGACCAAACTGACCTAAAAACGAAAACGCAACAACAATCTTCGAAAAAAAAGAGATTGCTTCATCGCTTAGAATAAAGACGTTAATTTCGGGTGTGATCGCGTTAATTTCAAGTGCGATCGCTTAATTTCCGCGTGTGGTCGCGTAGATTTTGCACTTGATCGCGTGGTTTCCCGTGGGATCACACGTGAATTTCGCGTGTTTTCCACTCGTTTTGTGGCGGGTTTAGTTACAGGCAAGTGTTATTAATTCAATCTCTCACCATCTGGCCGATCATTTGCCTCGCTTTAGGTATTTCTCCATCCCTGATGGCCTTTTTAATGTGGCGTCCGAGCTGCTCTACTCTACTCTTCGTCATCTTTGGCTCGGCCATTCCTGTCGAAATAACATAGGTAAACATAATCAAGGTCGTATAAAACTGGTAAACTGAGCATATCATCAGGTTTGGTTTATCAAAATATTAATCCTCCTAAGTAATTGTACTATATTTCTCTTAATGGATACTTGAGAATTTAGTGGTACATAACCCTACCCGAGGTTGCGAGTATTTCCAAGGAACAGGCAGAGACATTGAGAGCTGAAGACTGTAAAGGCAAGCTATATAATCACTCCCACAAATATATAACTAGCTTCAAAAGTTTAATTTAAGTACAACTAAATATCAAAAATGACAGGTATATTAGCCAAGGCAAGGCATATTACTTATCTCTAAAAACTCTACAGACAATTTATGGACACTATGGTATACCCTTATTTAACATACTGTAATATCGTCTGGGCAAGTACTTATCCATCCAGACTTAAATCATTATTTATGCTGCAAAAAAAGATTGTTAGAATTATGACGTTTGCAAAATACAAGGAAAATTCCAAGTCACTATTCCTATCATTAAAGATTCTTAATATATATGAGTTAAATATATACCTGATGGCACTCTTTATGTACTCATACTTTAATGAAAATCTACCAAGTTATTTTAATAATTATTTTAAATTAAATGAGATGATCCATAGTCACAATACTCGGACAGCTTCAAATATATTTATTGATTATAAAAGGGACAAATTATGGGGAAAATTTTCTCTTCTAAAATTTAGTGGGGCTACAAATTTGGAACAAATAGGAAGTCTAGTACTGAATTCAACTTCTTTCGTTTTTCCGTTTTTTATCATAATTTGAGTGTGATATCATAGTAGATTATTATTTGTAAGCAGTATTAGTATTTTATTCTCTTCATTTTATTTTATTCTAATAGTTGTATTAATTATTGTATTCGATTTTGGACTGTGCAATTTTATTGTGAAGCGCATTTGAACATTGTATGGAGTTTGCGCTATACAAATTATTGTTATTATTATTATTATTATTATTATTATTATTATTATATTATTATTATTATTATTATTATTATTATTATTATTATTATTATTATTATTATTATTATTATTATTATTATTATTATTTGAAAGATGCAGTTTATTTATGTTTCTTCCACAGATTTCAACATTAGATTAGATTTCCACATAGAAGTCCTGCTCAATAGCTCTCATTTGAATGGTCACCCACTGGGGTTTTTATTCACAGACTTCAAAGTTAGAACCACCTGGCACAGCATAATAAACAGTACCACATGAAAGTACTACTCAATAGATTTCATTTAAATGGTCGTACACTAGATTTTTATCCACGGACTTAAAAAGTTAGAACCACCTTGTACAGCATAATACACAGTGCCACATGAAAACACTTCTCAATAGCTTTCATTCAACTTTCATTTCAATTTATAGCGGAGGTCAAGGTCAGGATCACTTTGCACAGCATAATAGACATGATTTTGCTCCTTTTTGCAGAATGGGGGAATACTTACCGATGTCCTAATAAGAAATCGTTTGTCGAAGCTCTGGATACGCTAATAGCCAAGGGAGGCCGTGACTGTCCCGAGCTGACTTTCAACGGGATCATAGACGCCATAGAGAAGGGTGATCCTTATCCAGGGTCCCCCATGTTCGTGTTTACTGATGCCGGCGCAAAGAAGGAGATGGACCGAAATACACTTTCGATAATGCGCGTGGTTTAGCCTAAACTACATGATTCCCGTGAACTTCTTCTACAGCACCGAGTCTGGTAGCTGTGGCTCATTCGAAAGTCATGACACCTTTGTTGAGCTCTTGGACGATACCCAAGGATTCGGCCTGCAGTTCAACTCCTCTGGAGAGATTCAGAGGATGGGAGGGGTGATATCGGCCGCTCTAGATGGCACGGCGACAATTCTGGAGGGCAGGTCAAGCGGGGCTCCTGACAGATTACGTCGACCTCACGGGCGCGCTTCAGGGAGAGTTAAGACCTATACCCTTCCTGTAGATGACACTGTAGGAAAGTTAATAATCTCATTTTTCGCCTCAAATGAAGCGCATCTTGTCCAGCTGCGCAATCCAAATGGATTACTCCAGCCCCGAACGGAAGATCTTGCTCAGGGAGGGGTATGGATCATAGAGGAACCCGTCCTGGGTTTGTGGGAGCTAGTCATCCCGGCTGAAGTTGGAACGCATTCATTCAAGGTCAAGTCGAGCAGTGGCTTTAACTTGGAGTTCGATTACTTCTTCCTACTCAGGAAAAACCTTGGAGGGCGGTGGTTTGAGTATCCAACTGATTACCCCTGTTAGGTAAGAAGCGACTTAATTTAACCGTGTAACTTTTCCAGTAGATAGCCTAGGAGAAACTTGGGAAAAAAGACCGGCTAGAGTACTTGGGTTGCTTCTTTCTTCTTTTCAAGTATCGCTCTATCAATTAATTAATCCCAGGCTAGTTTGACGTCAGTGAGTAATAAAGTCAAGGACTGCATGAGTTACCAAGTCAGCGCGTCCTTCGTTTACTCATGAAGGCGTCCCTCTGTCTGTGTACTCTGTCAGTTATAACTAGTCAGCAGATCGGCCAAGTCAGTTAGCGAGTCAAGAAGTTACCTTTATTGTCCGATCACATGCAGACTAGCGAGCCACTCGATCATTTATCGGTCGATCGGTCAGTCAGTGAGTCAGTCAGTCAGTCAGTCAGACGATAAGGAAGTCAGAAAGTCCGTCGGACAGTCAACTACCTACTAAGGTACCCGGCTAGCTAACCAGTCAGCCAGTCAGTCAGTCATTTTGTCTGTTTGGCTGGCTGTCTGTCAGTTTCTTTCTCGCTGTCTGTTTGCCTGTCTGTCTACTTTCTGTGTCGATCTGTCTGTTGGTTCGTCCCGGGTCCATTTGTCCGTCCATCTCGTCAGTCAGTTCTTCAATCAGTCTATCAGTGAAGACGTGAGTGAGTAAGTCCTTCATTTCTCCTCTCCCACAAAATTTTCAGGCAGATAACCCTCGTTCGTGACTCAGAAACTAAAGCGAATGAAGTTCTTAGTCAAGAGACGTTTCACAAGCGTGGTGCATAGCAAACAGTGAACTTATGTTTTTTGTCTTGAACTTTAGGTCAAAACGCAACCGTTAGCCTCGTCATCCCACTAAAGGAGCGCTTGAATCTTCCCTCCCTCAGTCTGTCGCTTGTGGATGGATCAGGGCGTGTTCTCCAGGACGCCACCCTGGACACAACAAGTCTCGTCGCTACATTTCTTCCTATTCCTCTTCCTTTCAAATTCCAACTGTCGGGAAGCACAGCAGCTGGGCGGCCTTTCCAGAGAATATCTCGAAGTTTTCATCAAAGCGAAGAACGTCTTGCTCCGCCTGCAGAGAGGAGTCGGCTATAAAACTCTTGAGTGTGGTAGCACACTACGAATGTCCTTCGTCCTTTACTACAACGGCGCACAAGGCGAGAGTTTTGACATCACTGTGAACTCGTCTCTGGTTGTAAAAACCGCCACCAACTCTACGAAACGCGCCATACAAATTCCTGACCCAAAAATAGTGGCAAACTCAATGAAGAACAGGAACGTTTTCTTTACTGTGAGATTGAAAACTCCACAAAATGTTTCGGGCATTCTCAACGAGTGGGACACCATTCAAGTGACTGTGAAGAGGGTTCCAGTTTGGAGCGATGCCGACGTGGACGTCATTCACCGAGCATTTTAAAGTCACATGCTCACATTAAAAGAGAAGACAAGAAAACGACCCTGGACTGCTAAAGAATGCTCACTTTGTCAGTAGACGTTTGCTGTTATAGAACTAGAGTTATACTAAGCTTTTGGATGTATGAGTGCTGGGTATCCATATAGTGAACCATGAACACGTTTTTTTGTAAGTCTTGTATGAGGATTGATCTGCAGCCAGTAGTAAGCACATGTGATTGAATTTATCTTTTGTTTGTTGTGCTCGTCCCCAGTCGTCTTCATACAGGAGATACAGCGCAGGGAGAGATGGGTACCGAGAAAAAAGAGGATCGCAAGGTGAGATGGGTAGAGAGAAAACGAAGGACGAGGACGACTGGCAAATCCTGAGTCGAAAAGTTGTATCATGAGTCGAAAAGGATTTCCCAGTCCTCTCCTTGCTCCTCCCTTCCCATCATCCTCTGCTCTTCCACTTCGCGCTCTGCCGTGTGCAACATTAAGACGACTGGGGACGAGTCGGTAAAAGTCCTACAACCAATAAGGACACACACGCAGCCTAATCAACCAATCAAAAGCCAAAGAACTGACCAATCCTCACTGGGCTTGTGCAGGCGTTTTTCCCGCGCTACGACTGGTCCCATGGACGAGTTCATTATCCCGCGCCTGGTATCGGTTGCATGTGTCTCGGCTTCTGTTTAATATTCCGATTGGTTTTAAGGACGGTGCCTATTTTTGTTATTGCGCACACGTTCTGCGCATCACGCAAGCCATGGTTTAAGCGCGCGCGCGCTGGGGTTGACATTAGGGAGTTTTAGCAATGAGGACGGCTACGGCGGGGGACGAAGCCTTATAAAAAATGTATTTATATTTTACCTTCGAATGTCGCAGCTGTGTAAATCTGTTCAGTACGCCTATCGGTCTAAAAACTTGCTCTGGCTAAACATGCACTGACAGCGTTCAATTCGAAAAGAAAATACCAAAAGTTAGCCATTGCGGCTCGCGTTGTTCAAAATACGTGAAAGTTAATCATTTCACGTTGTTGGTTTGTAGAGGACGGCAAAGAAATGTATCAAGATTCACAACGCACGTGCACAGCTATTGTTTTGCTCATTAAATTTTTTGTTTGGTGACGCTCTCCCGCCGCCGTCGCCGTCGTGGTTTGCTAAAACTCCCTAATGACGCAATCAACTACGCCACCAAGCACGCGACGAAAATTAAAGCAAAATTTTCCTACGGTGACCAAATCAATTTTAATGTACCTGTACTTAAACCAGGGAGACCAGAATAGCAGCATATCACTGGCCACTAACTGTTAACGTCTTCCAGTTGAATACCTAGCTGTTATCTTTCGAAAATTACTCTGAAATCGAACTGTAAACAAGTACCTGTAGAAGGCGTAGTGCGCGCACAGAAACACAAATGTCTTACTTACTGGGGAGGTGAGAGGAAAAAATGTAACTGGGCAACGCAAAAGTTTTCAAAAAAGATCAATAACTTTAAAAAACGCATGGTTACCCGTACATTTTATGTTGCGAAATGGAAGTGGCAAGCCTATTCAACATGTGATTAGTTTCTGGTTGTGAGCAAAAGACTATATTTTAGCTGAACCAGAGGATGACTGTCGGAGACGCTAAAAGCGCTTTTGCAACGATTTTGTTATTAAAAACGTACCAAAAATGATTTTCATGTTACCATTTGCCATGCAGTTTAAAGATCTTTTTAAATGTGTTTGCCTTTCTGTGCGGAAAGGCGAATTCTAAGGAAATCTGTGAGGAAATATCGTTTCCCGCTCTTTTCAGAAAAATGCTGATGTCAGCATTTTTGTTGGGATTCAAGGCTAATTATCTCGAAAAAATGCGTGGCTACCCCTATTTTTCTTTGTGGATTCCAATAGCCCTTGCAAAGATCTACTTTTTCCGCGTGGTCCTAACTTGGCGCAAAAATCTTTGTATTTAGTAGGCACCGTCCTTAATGCCGGTTAAATGCTTTTCTCGTGATTGGTTAGATTTAAATATTTAACAAAGCCATTAGGAAACCTCTTGAAACACAGAAAATAAAGCAAAATAAGGCGGTGAACGTAGTTTGCTAAAGAAATTCTAATGTTATTATTTGTAACTGTTATTTGAACGCAATACGCTACGGGCAACATTTTTCTTCAACTTGTCTCGCAACATTGCTGCATTGCAAGTTGAAACACATTATTACGCTTATTACCACGTTTGTGACCAGCTTGTCTCGCAGCAAAATACAGTGTTGCAAGCTGCAGAATTCTCCACATATAATTGGTCAATCGTGTGGAAATAGAGATGGCGCCTTCTTTCATATACTTTGGCGTTTCGACGAAGTTTCACTTTTCTTCTTAATTTTCCATTCCAGCGAAGTTCTCTTAGAATGAAGCTCAGTGTCGTTTCAAATAGCTAGTTGTCATTTTGCTACAGTTCCTCCAAGCCTTTTGCGTTTTTTCTGCTTGTTTTGATACAGGGCTGTAGCAGGGGGAGGGGCAGGGGGGATTTCTCGAGCTCCCCCCCCAGAAATTCTCAGACTTGAATTAATTTCTGCTTTTATTTCCCCACTAAAATGCTCCACCTCAATGCTCCATATTTTTACACTAAAATGCTCGGTTTCCCCAAAAATGTCACTAAAATGCTCGGTTAATTCGGTTAATGCTCATACAGAGGTTTTAAATTTTCAGAAGTATACGGCCCAGAGTGCTTCACAAAAACGTATACTCAGTGTACAGGGCCGTACATAGCGAGGGGGGGGGGGCAGTTGCCCCCGCCAGGAAAACTAATAGGGGTGAAAACAAAACGTCCGACTAGAAACCCTGTCTGTATACGGGAGATCCCTGTGAAGGTTTGTGGAGTTTGCCCCCGCAGACAAAAAATCCTAGGTACGGCCCTGGTGTAACAAGTTAACAACAACGCATGTAAAAGTTGCTACTACTTAGAATATTCAGACTCGTCTATGTCGGTCTTTTTTTTATTTTCCGCGTTGCCGCGCTTCTTGACAGCCAATCACAAGCGTTGAATTCAAATTTGTTGCGAGACAAGTTGTAGCTTCAATGGTAATACGAGCAGCCAAACTAAAGTTTGTTGCAGAAAGTAGAACTCTAGTCTACTTTGCGCAACATGTTGCCTCAACTTGCGGCACTGTATTTTTCTGCGAGACAAGTTGGTCACAAACGTGGTAACACGCGCAACAAAGTGTTTCAGCTTACAATGTAACAATGTTGCGAGACAAGTTGAACAAAACTGTTGCCCGTATTACCGGACCTTTAAGGCCTTTATTGCATGGATAGCTCCGTGGGCGGACAAGATTAGACTGCAAAACAGTCGTTTTCGGAAGGCGCGAAGTGCCGTAAGCGTGATCCTCGAGTCTCTCACCATTCTCCCTCGCCGTTTTTACACTCGCTCCAGACCTTTCGTTCGCATATGGACCGTCGCTCGCGTTCGCAAAAAATAAGACTGTTTTGCAGTCTAGACAAGATGAACCAAATCGCGCGCTGCGATTGGCTACCCGAGCGAGCAAGATGTAATATATCAAACACCAGAGACAGTGTTTCATCGGGATATCCAAACACCGAGAAGACAGTTGAAAATACGACGCGCAGCGGAGTATTTTTGACGAAATTTCAGGTGTTTGGATAGCCGATGAAACAGTCTCGAGTGTTTGATATATCTTCTCAATCGAAACAAAAACTAAGGAGTAAACGGAGAAGAAAAATCGTCAAAATCTATGCTAATTAAGACCGGATATCCAAACCTCCTTCACGGTTGTGATTTTCTTTGTTTTAACCCTTTAATGCCCAATAGTGACTTATAGATTTTACTCTGTCTAACGCCAGACGATTTTACTCGTCAAAGGGAGACCTCTTGGGCATTAAAGGGTTAATAAACTATCTCCTTTAACCCTTTAATGCCCAATAGTGACCTATAGATTTTACTCTGTCTAACGCCAGACGATTTTACTCGTCAAAGGGAGACCCCTTGGGCATTAAAGGGTTAACGTGATGAATTATTAATGAGTTTGAGAAGGAGCTGTCTTGCTCGCTCGGACAACCCGCTGTAATAATATAATAATAAAATAAAAGCCCCGAACAGCGAAATTGTTGTTTTTCCCAGATCCCCCAACTTAAACCTATAGTCTAGAACACTAAAATCTCTCGGTATGATCCTGTTATCCAACGAAAAACCGAAACCATCAATTTTTAGAAATCTTTTTTTTTTGCTATTTTATTTATTCTATTACACAAAACACAGCGGGCTACAGAAAGGTGTAACAAAGATAACAAAATAAGCTACAATGCGCGGACGTCACAACGATCTGAAAACAAACTGTAAGAGATTGAACGAGAAAGGAACGTTCCTAACAAACCAAGTCCCACTGAGACAACGATCCAAAATATTTAAATGGTGTGCTGGAGGGGAAAATTGCTTCATATTACCGCGAGTTCATTTGTTTCTGTACCGAGCTTTGTGATTTCAGTCTCTTTTTAATGAGCGCTAACCAAAAAAATCTGCTTTATTTCTATCTACTTCAGAACTCATCAAAAGAAAGACGTTGACAAGATTGAAACCTTAAATAGTAACGGGGGTGACAACTCTAACAAACGCTGTTTGAGCAATATTAGGTCTTAAATCAAGTCGTCCCGGAAATTTGGATCATCCTCCCGAATTTTGGGAAACGTCAAATAAAATTTCCTTCGACGTCCCCATTTTTCCTGCTATGTCCCGGAATTATAGCGCGTTCCCCGAAAAAATTTCCAAGTGTCCCGATTCCCGCAGAAATCTCCAGATTCCCGGAACAATTTTGGTTTTGTCCCGAAACACCGTTTGTTAGAGTTGTCACCCCCCCCCCCCCCCTCCCCTTTATTGTATAAAAGCCTGAATTCAGCCTTCAGGTTTTGAGCGTCGCAAAGTTTATTATTAGATGTAAGTACCACGAAGTTCTAACTTTTAAGTCTGTGGACGAAATCCAGTGCGTGACTATTCAAATGAAAGCTACTGAGCAGTACTTTCATGTGGTACTGTTTACCATACTGTACAAGGTGGAAATAACTTCTAAATCTTTGGATGAAAGCCTGGTGTGCGACCATTCAAATGAAAGCTATTGAAAAGCACTTTCATGAAGCACTGTTTTATGATGCTCTTTAAGGGCGCGTTCGTTTGGGATATTCCAGAATAAGAATATATTCCGGAATATATTCCAGCTATTCTGCTCCTGGGAGCAGAATAGCCGGAATGGAAATCCAGGTATTCCGGAATGAGAATAGCTCACAAACAAAGGCTTACTCGCATTATTCCAATTATTCCTATTCCGGATTGATCCCAAACGAACGCGCCCTAAGATTGCTCTAACTTTTTAGTCTGCAGTAGAAACTGTAGTGTGTGACCATTCAAATGAAAGCACTTTGCGTTCGTTCGGTCGCTTTTCCCAAGTGGAAATTTCCGAAACATTGTCTGGTTTCCAACCAGCTTTATTACATACAAGAGTTAACGTTAAATAAGTCTGATGCCGCTAAAAGTCAGAACATAACAGTATTGACAAACAAATTCTTAGAAGTTTCTGGCTGTCATCATTGAATCAAATAGAACCCTTGGAAATGAACAATGGGCACATTGTAACTTAACATCCTCTTCAACAAAACGGATTCACTCATTTGTCGAAGATGGGATTACGATTGAAAACACGCACTTATCATTTGAAATGAAAAATATATATATTTTCAAAGGATTGTTTTTTTTTTTTTTTTTTGGCTTGAAAGCGTTGATTTAATTTCCTGACAGGAACGCTACGTCATCACATGCCAGAGCGCGTTTGCCTTAAGGGAGGAGTTCCAGAGGCGCTATGTGGCGACTCAGATCTCCCAACAGGACCCCCGAGGGGTTTTTGCTCCATTATTTGCTGAATTAAATGTGGAGGTGCGGGTGGAGACTGTCGCATCATTGGGTTGGCTTGAGGGTGAAGAGGCTGAAATCAAACAAGATCAAAGTCAGAACTCAAATTAAAAAGGTCTTGCAGTTTAGCTTCCTAATCCATCCAGTGCAATTTATGAGACCAATGCCTCTCAATTCAAGGTATCGGTTTACTTGTCTAGTTTCCATTGGAGAAGTCAGAGGCCACAGAGATCCATATATATCGCCAGTGTGTTGATCTTTGATTGGAGCACACGTGTTGGAGACCAAAAGCTTGTGTCCAAAAGTTTATCAAGCTCATATAAATACCTGAGTGGCTTTAAATTTGGTACTTTAACATGCTTACAATTTGGAATTCGTCACTTAGAATCAACACATTTTCTGGACAACACAGTCTCTATCAAAACACCTTTACGAAAGTGGGACAGTTGTGATAGCTCAAAAGAATTTGCCCTCTAATACACATGTAGCCTGAGAAATGAGAGTGCTCGTACGAGGGAAAGTTTCTTATTTGGTGCCAAAATTATACCAAGAGGAAATATCGACGAAGAAGGGTTTATGGGTGCGGAAAAGAGCTCTTTTTTGTTCGTAAAGGTATGCTTGTCACGCAGGATAACTCTATACAAAGAGTTGTTATTGAAACGCGGGAGAATGTAACTGCCCAGACCTCTCTGCACGTGATACGAGCCTACATTTTTACTGTATCACTCACTTGTGGTCGTATAGGTGGCACCATGGGTTTAATCAGTGGAGGCGGTCCTTGTAATCCTCCCTGGTTGGACCGCGGGACTCCGACCTGAGGTTGCAAGGGAGGTGGATGTCGCTGAGCCTGTGACACTGATGGTTTTAGAAGTGGAGGTGGCTGACTCGGCATTCCTAAATAGATCACAACAAGTTCTCTAGGTCAGTGTTTGAACCTTGAAGTGCTACTGAAACGAAATTTTCGTATCCTCTTTTATTTGCTCAATCTATAGTTTTCAACCTAGTTAAAATCATGGTGAATTTTATTTTTGTCAAATCCCAACGGAAAGTACTGTTTTTAGCCTCCGAAGTCGACTTTTTCGAGCAAAACTGTGTCCGGGCTCTGGAACCGAGTTTAAGGACCTTGTGACGTCACTGGTTGTGTTCACGTAGGAAGCGCTAAAGATTCCCTCTTGCTTTTCACTTGATTTATTCAAGTTTATTCTTCATATTATCGATACCTAGTAGTTTTCTACCTTGTAATTTCTGTCCAGCCTTGACAGAAAATACACATCATAGACGTTAGAGGGCGCCAGAGTGTAGATTAACGAAAATAAATGCTACAGATTAGAACAGCTCAGTATATACCTTTCGAACAACTTGCGTACACGATTGGAGACTTCGAAGACGAGTGTGGCTACTTTTAGATCAAGACCTGAAGCCTGAACACGATATATCGTCCTTTTGTTTTCAGCCTGGATCAGAAACTTGAATTCTCACTGTCATCTAAGGTCTATTTAACCTAGGTTTGAATAAGTATCTTCCGCAACTATACTGCATTAATTAAAAGCGGTAAGCACATCGGCCATCCGCACAATCATGAAATTATTAACCGTCCACAAGCTCTGCAGCGAGTACTAGATTGCACACAGAGGGCATCTTTTATGATACGAATAAGTGAGAGTTGTTGTGAGCATCGTTGGAACTAGAACTGTGGTCTACAGCACGGCCAGTTTGCTAATATCGCGGAATACGCATCAGTGCGAACACAGGCGGCCCAGACGTTGAATACGATTAATACGTGACATTAGTCTGTTGACGATTGCGTTACGAATTTAGCCGTTTATAAGACAATGTATGGGAATGCTTCGAAAATTGCTCGAAATGCTACCTGTGGAAAATAATTGCAATAAAATGGCTTACCTTATGTTTACATTGCGTTATTTCGATGTCTCTGGGTTCCTGGAGGTGGTTTAGAGCCATTTAGGCGAGTTTTATGTTCTGGCGGTTGGCTTCCCCTAAAGAAAAACACAAGGCAGGCGACCCACTAGCCCAACGGTCCGCACTCGAAGCTCCGTAAATTCCACAAAAACGGTCCAATCTCGCCCAAATTGCCTCATGACAGCCGTCGATAACTCTTCTTCCCATTCGCTTTTTACCAAGTGTCCAAGGTTTATCTTAACCACCCAAGAATCGCTGGTTTTCCAACTCTAGCTTTCCATTTCTGCCCCGTCTCGATCCGAATTCGTTTCTCTTGGGCACAAGATTTGAATTTCAAGCTTAGCGACCGCGCCATCGTGACAAAGTCGCCTCCAGCCGTCGAGTGGCACGGGGCATTTTTGATCATGCAAATTACACCGTGCCGCGGTTCCTGGGGACATTTCACTGGAAACAGCGGGAAATTAATCCGGCTGACTGAGAGCGCGTGTTATCGCAACGAGCAGCTTATAGTTCGTTTAGATCTATCAGACTAAAGAAATACAGTTGCTAAAAATTTTAAACGCCGCTTCCCTCTTCGGAGTTTAGTTCAAGTTTGTCCTCGTTTCTTGGATTTCAGTTCAGTTGAAGTGAAAGTTTCAAAATCGTCGCTTGTCACAGGGTGTGAAGTTTCACCGTGGCTTGAAATCATGAGCAAAACCCTCCCTGACGAACAAGCTGAAATTCTTCGTTTTGCTAGCGGTGGACATAACCTCCTGATTACAGGCCAAGCTGGAGCAGGAAAATCTACTGTTGTAAACTCCATCAGACAAGACTGTAGAGAACGTGGTCTGAAAGTCGCTGTTGTTTGCTCCAGTGGAATCGCGTGTAATGATAGTAAATAAAATAGACAGGCCAAACACGACTCCTACGGTTCGTGGCATTTGTACATGTGCCATTTATTGTTTGGTCTTTCAACCTTTTGTCGC
>JAHPZR010011490.1:0-12500 GCA_019787425.1 Platygyra sinensis | reverse complement strand
GATAAATGTACCCAGGGTCGAACAACTGATGTAATGATAGTGTAAGCACATTTACTGTAACTTATCTCAAGAGAATCGAAATGAACGAGTCATTTTCTTTTCCTTTCATGTGGTGGCTTAAAAAGGAAATCACGAAAAGGAACACGGCGTACGAAAAGAGTGTTTCAAACAGTGACTCAATCAAAATGCATGAAAGGAAATTGTTCAAAAAAGTTTTACACGGAAGCTGGAGTCAGACTCGGGTTGTAAAGTCTTGACCGTACTTACATCTCCTGGTCTCAGCGTTTCAACTCCATTCTCCAGCTGATACTTGTGTTGACTTATCGACTGCTTATTCGCCTGGATCTGCCGCTTGAGGTTCACTATTTCCATCTCCAACGGACGCACATGGCTATCACCGTGGGTACCAGACACAGAGGAAAGATAGTCTTGCGACAAAACCATTCCCTAAGACGGATAGGAAGCACATAGTATAAAAACTGTTATGTTAATATTATAATAGCTTACATATAAGCCTAAACAATTACATGCTACAAGTGAATGCTAAATTTAAACTGGACAGTGTATTTTAGATTTCCAGCAGGTGGAATCTTGATAATCAGAGGTGGAAAATTTGGGTTACATCGTACATTGTAGAAAGTTCACGAGTTAACCAGTTATCGTCTTTCAGCCAGGAAAGTAAAGTCCTTATTGTTTCAACTATGTCCACAACTACTGCTCACGTCCCTACATTATCCCTAATCAAAGGAAAGAACTTAACTTTGCCAATTTGGGAGAGTGAAACAACAGTTTTACAATGCTAGTTTTGAGCATTTACAATACGGTTTTTGCTGCGTAAACTGCACTAAAAGGGTCACCCTCAAAGACAAGTATTGTTCATCATTTACAGTAATTTGTATCCTTTGAATCGCGTACTCCACGGTTCTCCGTAAAATGTGCAGTAGGAAACTACAACTGTACTAAGATAGTGGCGAGCATTAAATTCCAAAAATGTCTGAGAAAGTTAGGCATAAGATCTCTATCAATTCAAAATTGCCTTAACTGCGCGAGAACAGCATTCAAACTCAGAAAAAAACGATTTTAATACAATCAGATTTTATCTGTCGAGCATAGCACAACTAAATAAACACGCATAAATTACGACGCACTTCCATACATGTTTGATTCATTCATGCACATTCTTATACGTGCATACGTGTACATCCTTGTACTTACATTTGTAAATTGGCGCATTATCACAAAGACTACAGTCTTTCTTTATCTGATAGCTACAGTATGATGCATTTGCTGTTATTGCTAAACCAGTCATAGCAAAGTATGGACATGTAGAAGATGAGACAGAATTTTAACGATCTCCTCTAAAATTTTTGCCACAAATAATGCGAGTAAACAATATGCTCAAAATGATTTTTGCTGATTGTTGGGGTTTTGAGACATCACACTGAAGCCCCGTCCACACTAGACTGCTGGCAGTCTGTTTTTCTCTCGAAATTTCAGCAGGGATTATGAGGAGACACTATTTAGCCTCTGCCATATCGCTCTTTTGCGTTCGCGATGACTAAACACTCGTCTAAGCCCGGGCGTCTAAGTGACCCTTAGAGAAAAAAACCGGCTGCAAGCAGACTACGTCCCCACAAATCCGGATATTTTTTAATCCGCCCTTTTTTTCGGTATTTAAAAATTTCCCCGTCCACAAGTAGCGTATCCAAATCAAATTTGCCAGTCCACACGTGTCCGATGCTATCCAGATTCACTCTAGAGAAACTAAGCCTACACATTGTGACGCCATATTGGTTTATTCTTCGGCAAGAGACTGGACACGAATTTGCTTCATCATCGGTTTCAAAAATATCAGGATGTGCTGTCCACAAGTTATCGGATTCGTTACGGATTTTTTTTTCTACCCTAGAGAGCCGAAACAAAAATATACGGATTCGCTATTGAATTCGCCGGATGCATGTAAACAGAAGCCGTATCCGGAAAGAAAAAGTTACGGATTCAAAAAATTTCCAGATATGTGTAGACGGGGCCTGACTCCGTAGCCTGCGAACGCAGACGTATTTCAGGCTGTCGGTTGTTGCCGGAAATACATCTACATTCGCAGGCTAGTGACTCTGCTCTTCTGTCTGGAAATAAACAAACCTTTGGTGCTTTTCTTTTAACTTTATTTCCACGGTGTCCAGTTCTTGTTTCTCGTCCTTCGTGCCGTGGTCGCAAAGTTCCAGTTCTCCTGTAAAATGAGGCCAGACTCAAAGTTGGTACCGCCATTGAATTGCGATGTGCTTTTTGACTAATATAGAGCAAAAGATTATTTCACACCATCAGTTTGCAGGTTAGTACAGTTAGTGCATTAAACACAGTTAGTAAACCTTTTACCAGGTTAATGTTTTGAATTTTATCTGGTTTCATTTTCAAAATCAGCCTTGGCATTCTAAAAATTGTCCTCCAGAGTAAATTGACAAAGACGGTTCAAAACTGTAACGAACCACTGCCAGGTATAGCATAGTTGTATGAATGCTTCACTGTAATTTAATATACAGCAGGTAATAAAAGCAAAAATCTTTAATATGCAGACAGGAGTGTCATAAAATTGATGCCTACAAACTGTAAGTACATCCATGACCGGAGTGGCATATTTCCAAACATGCATCCTCACTAGTCAGGATATTGATGGCATCTGTTTGTACTTTTTCACAGTCAGTGAAAATGTTGCGCGATAGATTAGTCTAAAGTCTGAGGGAGTGATTCCATATAAAAGGATGGGAACGCTAGTCAGAAATTTTGAAAATAGCCTCAAAAAGATACCCAAATCTTGTCCTGATTGAAATTTTTTTCACCACTAAGAGGTACGTGAACAGTACTAATTATTCTAAGGAGGCGGGCTACCCTAGCAAGCGGGTTAACCCTAGCTGGAGGGCAAAAGATAGCCCTGGTTTACAAGCAAAATTTCACAGGTAGGGTAAGCATACAGTGTGGGACAACTTAATACACAGTTACACTCAAAGGGTCTGGAAACAATTAAAAAGTTAACATAGGTAGGCAGGTTACCCTACCTGGAGTGTTAACAAGGGAAAAAGTTCACCTGCCTGCCAGGGTAACCCTAGCACGCAGATAGGCTAACCCGCCTACCCGGGTATCCTTAGCTTCCTTGTAAACACGATGAAGAAAAAAGAGGAAATGTATGAGTACCAGGTTAACCTGCTTTCTAGGGTAACCTGCTTGGTAGGGTAAACCACTTTCTAGGGTAACCAACTTGGTAGGGTAACCCACTTTCTAGGGTAACCTGCTTTCTAGCATAACCCACTTGGTAGGGTAATCCTCTCTCCTTAGAAACGGGCCCTAAAACATCACAATCATATTTATATCTCCCAACCTGTCATTTTCTTTTTTGTTCAATGCCTTAAAAAGTACATGTACTGTAAAAGCTCCTGCTGTGGGTCTTTTGGTGAGGAACACTCTTAGAGGCAACAAAACTGCTTTTTAAGCCCTAAAATGCAAAATGCGCATCACCATCCTTTTTATATGGGCAGGCCCCCTGAGGGTCTAAAGTGGTCGCTTGAAGATATAAATTACTGTTTTCGTCTCCAAGTTCTAAGCAAATGAAAATATTAGTCTTTCTCCTGTACCTTAAGAACTGATAGCATGCACTGCACATGTTTCCCTTCTGAGTTGCATGAAGTTGTGAGCTCTGCATGCGGCAGTTAACACAAGGGCCAGTAATGGCAGCTGTTGGTGCTCCCTGTGTAAGATTACATGATCACAATACAATAAGATAATCCATAGAAAAATGAGTAACAGGGCAAACAAAACGTAAAAGGAAAAAAAAAAGCAGTCTCACAAGGACTAGTTTTATCTCTTATAGAGCTGGGTGTTATTTCTTCTCATACTGTACATGACTTTTACATTCTGCTCCATGCGATACATGTTGAAAATACCATTGTTTGGTAGGAGGTGCCAATGAAGGAATAGTTTGACAAGAAGGAACAATATGTTAAGGTTGAACAAGTACATGACTTACAGTGGAGGGCTTGGTGATCATCTTTGGTTTGCTCTGTCCATTTGTTTGTCTTGATTGCTAAAATACAAAACATAACACATATTTACAAAACAAAAATTAATAGGTATGTACTGTGCAATATAATTATAGTGATAAAATTATGTAATGTACAGTATTACCTCTTTTTCTGGTTCAAAGTCACTGTCACTTGAATCACTATTATCACTCTCAGGATCACTGTCAGTGCCAATAAGAACAGGGACAGTCAATATTACTGCACTGTACATAACTGTTATAACTGAATAAAACTGATTATCAAATTTATAGTAGTTAAGAGAACATTTCACTAAACATGAGCAAGCTGGGAACATTTAAACTTGTCTATTTTTTTCACTCATATGAACAGTAATAAAGTGCACTGACAATATGATAGACAATGCTATACATTTGCAGTTGACATGTATCTGGGGCCCGTTTCTCCAAAGTCCCGGTAACTTAACGGGCCTGAAATTGTATTTTTAAGTCAGTCTCCAGAAAAGTAGGGTGTGTTCTGACCTATAATGAAGTCTATTTTGTTTCTTCAGCTGATAACTTAACTGTACAATTTTCAAAACTTTCGAAACTTTTCTCTGGAATGGAAAACAGAACAGCTTAACAGGCCCCTGGTGTCAGAGTAGATAAAAACTCCAAGGTTGTGGTACAGAATTTAAAATGATTTGCCCATCTGCATTGTGCATTCCTACTGCGCACGATTTTTGCGTCATCAGCGCGTGCACGTACAAAACATAAGAGATTTCCCTCAAACTAAGCTGGATAGCAAGTTAAAGCTCCTTTTCTCTTAAGCAAGCACAGTGAACCCCACTTTTTATTTTATAAATTCAATGAGAACAACATCCTCAATAAGTGAGAAAAAAATTGGCAGAAATCTATGGCTACTTTTTTGGCAAATGAATAAAATAAATGCTACAGATAGAGACGTAACGGGCCCAACAGAGCACGTCCAAATTATGTTTCTTTTACAGGATAAAAATATCAATTAATAATGCAGGGTATTTGAAGCCATTTTTTTCTGCGACGTAGATGAATAGGCAATCAAAGAAAGTCGAACTCTGTGTGATATAACACCTCCCATTGAAAAATAATCATGTGCAATGAGATAACCAAAAGTCACCTAAATAACCATATTTAACAGCATCGTGGCATGAAAACAAGCACGGTGACCCCCGCTTTTTATTACGTTTTTAACATCTCCTTGTACTGTAATGACACCATACCAAGTTCCATTGGAAATCTATGGCGGGTTCTTTTTCTCGGGAATTACCTTAAGAGCATGACACAATACATGTAGTAGAGTCTGAAATGTAGCCCAGAAAACTAGTCACAGTTCATGATCATCTTACCACCGTTTTTGCTGATACACGACTTCGGAAAACAAAACACCCGTGGAAACGTTTCCAAAATTTCCCTCAGTCTTGCATGTTATCAACAGATTGGATTCAAATCCACCAATCACAGCCACTAATGTGACCTTCAGACCTTCTTTATGTCATGCTAGCAGTCTGTGATTGGTGGATTTCAATCCGATCTGTCAATAACATGTATGATTGACAGAAATTTTGGAAACATTTCCGTGGGTGTTTTGTTTTCAAAAGTTGCATATCAATAAAAACGGTGGTAAAAGCTGATCAGATTGACTCACTTAATAGGCTCCTTTTGTACAGCCATTTTCTTTGCTTGCCGATCAATCAAACTGGTTCGGCTTCTTGTTTTTTTCCATGAATAGTAATACTTAACCAGGGAAGCCACTGACTTGTCTGGCAACTAAAAGATAAAGAACAAAAAAAATAACACTTTCAGTTAATTTTTTCACTCTGTAAATATAATAATTGTTTACAGACATAAGCAAACTCTCCTACATGTACATGTAAGTCATGGCACTACAATGAATTTGCCAGCTACTCTGAATGTTACTATCGGTAAGTATGAACCAAATTTACATGTACATGAAGCACACATCAAAAACATCATCCATCCTGCCCCATCAATATGGGGGGACAAATTCTGCCACATTGTTCCTAATGAACATGATCAAACACTGCAGCCAATAAATTACCGCAGCACTTAACAAACAGAGAAATGATGATAGAGTTCATTACGGCTATACAGAGACTTCACACTAATGTGGTTTGTAAAAGAACGCACTGTATCATCATTTTTCAACAAATTTTTTCCACCTGTGAAACAGAGTTTATAAGGCATTTCCAGTTTAATCATTCTCAATGATTCAACTGATTTATCCATTTGTTCATTGCAATTTTCTCAAACTGAACAAGGCATTGTTTTACTCACTGTTTGTTGGATCCGTTTGAAGCTTTTCCCATGAGAACTGTATGCTTGTTCAAACAGGATCTTATCCTCCATGCTCCACTCATCTGGGATACAAGTGATTATTAATTAGTTACCTTTCCTCCTTAACCAGGCTGGATTGCAGTATACATTACACTCGTTTTATCATGTTACAGTGGAACCACAATCAAACAAAGGGCAAAGGGACTGGCGAAATATGTTCGCTGTGATGAGATTTCATTGTAACGACTGAGGTAGTTTTACATACATTTTACCACTGCATTTGTTATAAGAAGAACTTTGTTTATGAAAGTAATGTAACACGAGTGTGGGACCTAGAAAAAATCTGAGTCCCGATAGGATTCGAACCCATGACCTTCCGAACACCGGGCAGATGCTCTATCCACTGAGTAACGAGAACTCATAAAGAGCCAGGTCATTTAACTGAGTTCTTACATGACATGTGTCTCCGGCACCCTGCAGGATTCAACAGTGAATATGTGATAAACAGTTCTCTTAGCTCAGTTGATAGAGCATCCGCCCGGTGTTCGGAAGGTCATGGGTTCAAATCCTATCAGGACTCAGACTTTTTCTAGGTCCCACGTTTGTGTTACATTACTTTCATACATATATTTACCGAGCTGCAATTTCACCATCACTCATTTATCAAGAACTTAGTTATTTAGAGATTCATTAAATAAAGGTACATGTAATTTGAGATTCTGGTGGTGTGAGCAAAAGATAATAACCACTCTGATGACTGGTTCATGTCCACTTTTCCTGTAGTACATACACAGGCACAGTATTTTTTAAACTCATTCATAATTAATTATTGAGTTTCTTCAACAACAGACAGTGTTAAGATATCTGATATTAATTAGCATAGATTTCTACAATTTGATACATGTATCTCCATTTTCTTATTAGTTTTGGTTGCAACTGACAAGATATATCAAACACCTCAAAGTTTGTCAAAAATACTCTGCTGTGCATCATATTTAAACTCTCTTCTTGGTGTTTAGAAATGTGTTCATGTGTTGATACATGTACTTGTGTATCTTTTCAATCTAAGGAGGAAAGAGTCTGAGTAATAGATGATTCAAATAAATATATACTGTACATGTACATGTAATAGGCTAGTTTTGAATTGTGCAGCAACAAAAGAACAGAGTCGAGGTTCAGGGGAATAATTTGCATTTTCCTTTGTTTTGAACAATACAAAATGCTAATTATTCCCCTGAACCTCGACTCTGTTCTTTTGTTTCTGCACAATTCGAAACTAGCCTATTATGATCACAAATCCATACATTGTCATATTTATGATTTCCTTTGTTTAAACTTGATGAATTTTTAATGTTTTTATAAGTCTATTAACAATCTCTTTTTGCTCTTACTGAGCAGCCTAGATGTGAAATAGTGTGACCATAACATATTTGGATAAATTACACCTGGTAACTTGCAATCAACCGACACAATTCTTCAAACTGTTGGACACATACTGTACAGTGTACATGTACTTCTTAAACTAATTAACAATTTATCAAGTTAAAACAAAGAAAATCACAACCGTGAAGGACATTTGGATACCCAGTCTTAATTAGCAAAGATTTTGATGGTTTTACTTCTCCGCTTACTCCTAAGTTTTTGTTTTGATTGAGAAGATGTATAAAACAGTCGAAACAGTATTTCATCAGCTATCCGAACACCTCAAATTTCATCAAAAGTACTCCACTATGTATCATATTTTCAACTCTCTTCTCTGTGTGTGGATATCCTGAAGAGACACTGTCGCTCATGTTTGATATATTACATGAACAACATGTATACAAAGTTGAGTTTTGGTTTAGAGTAAAATTTTAAAGATCATTGTGAATGTAGAACTATGAAAATCCCACTTAGAAATACAACATAATAATAATATTCACCTGGGAATGGTGTGAAGTTAGCTAAATCTGTTAATGACTTGTCCAGATTATGTTTATGCCAGAACAGCATTCCTAGTGCCTACAAGCAGAAGAAATACAAAAATTAATACTTTGAAGGGATACCTAGCAATCACATTAATATGTATGTTGATTATGGCACAAGGGCAAGAAGAATCAAACCAGTTTAAAAATACAATTTTCCATATTCAAATACCTGTTCAACATTATATCCGTGCTTGTCCTTAGCAACCAACACATAATCATCCACTAAATAATTGCCACAAAATAATAAAAACAAAATTAATGCGACCAGTTTTTGTTCAATCCTATTTACAATATTTACCTGTTGAATTTTGTTTTAGCCATGTTGGAAAAAGTGGCATTGTTGCTTGACCTCCCTTACCATCTGGGTTAAGTGTAGGAATACTATAGAGGCCAACTTCAGAACAATACACTTCTCTTTGTATAACCCTGGCATAACATAATTATACAATTTAAAAAACAACCCTAAGAATATACATGCTCTGATTGGTTTAAAATTGTGTTTCTATAACTCAATTGACAAAATGATGATGCCAGCAAAGATAATTTACATTTTGATGATCAAAGTAAACAACTTGCTTCCTCTTTTTTCGTCACGGTGTTTTCTAAAGGAAATAAAAAAACATGTTCTTTATGTTTCTACTGAGTTTTAGAAACACTTGTGAAAGTTTGGGAGAACTTGAAAAAAGGTGTTGTTCTCCCAAACTTCCATTCATGTTTCTATACCTCAATAGAAACACGATACATGTTTTATATTTTCTTAAATGATTACTTACATTTTGAATTAGGAATTTCATCAACAGGAGCCCAAACAAGAAGTGCATTATGTCGAAGATTTGGGTCATGTTTAGCCTCATCTTTATCTAAAAACAAAAGATGTATAACCAGTGATTATACTAAAACACTCCGTATCATTTACTGAAAAGATTAATTTCCTACTCCACAAACATTACCAATACGGGTAATATACAGTATACATGTAAACTTCAAGGAAAAATTCATTGGAAATGGAAAATTTCAGCATTACCATCACCATCAGTCAAGCATTATTACTATAATAAAATTATTTTATCGATCACAGGACCAACATGTGTGATGATTTTATCGAGTTACATTCAAGTTCATGACATTGTAAGAAACCAAGGTTAGGGAACTGTACATGAAAACTTGGTCTCCCATTGAATGGCATACAAATGACATACAGTGCACTATAGAACCGTCGCATGTTGATTGGACCAATAAAAAAACTTAATGCCTGAGTCGCACATGGAGGTTGGGTGCCCAGGAACCTGGAGCTGGAGCTACTAACACCAAACCCAGGTAGCCAGAGCACCCAAAAGCCTGCCCTTCCCGCAACCCAGCCACAAGCTCCGCCTGCCACACCAAGGGCCAGCCCAATCACCTGTCACACGCCAAGAACTCAAAGGAAAAAATAATGATAATGATAATACAAATACATAAAAATAGGCAGTCTTTGACTGCATGTGCCTAGTGATATGAAAACTTGTATCATCTGCAATGACTACATGATACAACAACAACAAACAAGAAACTTTATTGTAAAATAAGTATCAACTGTAACAATTCATAATCATGTCTTTCTCAGCGCGGAGAATGTTTATTTGGTGGAATTTTAATAATTATCGGCTTATCAGATACATGAGCTTGATTCTGTTTTCATTTTTGTGTCTCTTGTAGCCCGTCGAGATCATTTTTTCGTCTAAATCACTTAAGAATAGTTCGAAAAAGATGTTCCCATTCAACTTTCAGCTTCTAGGTTAAATTCTGGGTGTTGACCAAAACGTCGGGTTGTGTAATATTCAAAGTTTTTCGGTTGCTCGCAAGTAGTGACAGATGGGTTAACAAAAAATTCTAATTAGTGCTGGTTTTTGTTCGATTTCGCGGAAATTTTAACACGATGAAGCTGGAATGTTAAGGAATAGATTTTACTTTTGCCGATGTTTGGAGCCAATTAACGGAGAAGTTATATATCGCGAAGCGTTTGGCGTGATGGTGCAATCGGATATTTTTGTTTACTCAGAAGCAAAAACTATTGTGGTCGAAAAAGGTCATTTCAACGACCTTTCAAACGAATATAAACTTACATATTTGCCGAAATGAGTTTGTAGTTAAAAAAAGGTTTTTTGACCAGCGCTGTGATTTGAATTTTTTTCCCGCGAAAATGCCCCGTTGCAGTTGAGTTAAATCTTAAAACACAGGAAACTTACCAACGTCGTTGAAGAAACGCGCAACGTGAGCACATGGAGCGATCGTAGCAAAAAGTTGCCATCTACGTCATGTCTTTTCGGGATAAGAAAATCAAACGAACATTGCTCGACAGTGGTCTTGAGTTGTTGGCCAAAGAATACGGGAAAAACCCGAGTTGCGGACACACACGTGTGCACGATAACATGGTGCCTTGAGCTCTACGAGCACTAGGCACAAAAACCCGTGTTACGGACAAAGACGTATACACGATAACATGGTGCTTTGAGCTCTATGAGCACTAGGCCTCCACGTGTACTAGGCACAAAAAGTGAAGGGGGACACTTCATGAAATATTACACGAACGGCAAGTGTTACGGACGCACACGTATGCACGATAACATAGTGCCTTGAGCTCTACGAGCACTAGGCACAAAAATGAAAATAATAAAACAACACAAAATAATGATACTAATAAAATAATAATATATTCATTTGGTAAATAAAGATAACAATAACAAGGGGTGAGGAGGGAGGAAGGAAACACTAAAAAACTCCAAAACCTAGCAAGACACCCGGAACACTAAGCACAGTAAAACTATGAGCACCTGTAAAGAAACATGCAAAAATTATAACAATAAGCCGCTGACCGTGGGGGCACAAGAAATTGCGCTGCACCAGGCCTACTACAGTAACAAAAACCTAGGCAACATAGATTCCACAGCATGCAAAAAAAGATACTAATAAATGCCAATTCCACGCCAACTACTCCAGGGGCAACATGCTCCTTACTCGTTAAATTAAGTTAAATAAGTATATTTAACCTCGATACAACTATGAGAATCATGCAATATTTGACATATTTGTTTCCGAGACATCTTTGACCAAGTCATCATGTACTTTTTTACTTGTACTGAACAATAATTTATCATTCATGTATACTTATACACTCTTCGGATCATTTCTCAGAGCTCAACAAACAATCTCTCTTGTACAATGAAGAGAACTTGATAGATATATCTTATTAGACGTTTTGTTGTGTAGTATCGCCGAGTACTTTTACGAGTTGTGCCGTATTCTGGCGAGCCCGAGCCCGAGGGCTAGTCAAAATACAAACAACAAGTAAAAATACTCAGCGATACTACACAACAAAACGTCTAATAAGAGATTTATTATCCAACACGCCAAATTGGTATGTTCAGGCGAGCGAATTTCGTGGATATTTATTTACAGGGAATGCATGACAGAAGTATGCAAAGTGGAACGGAATTGGCACGGGAAATCCAGCTAACTGATTGGTCAACGGCAGGAAACCTGTCCTCTGGAGTACAAATACCGTGTGATATTTGTACTCGTCTTAAGCGTTATTGTACTCTGCAAAGTGCAGTTGGATAATAAAAATTGTTACTGACATTATTCAACCCAGGAAACTCCCATTAATGTCATGCACAACAATTGAATCCTACTGAACTAAAACGTTGTTAAAAAAAACAACATTCTGTAGTAGGCTAAATGAACATGTCTTTCTATTAAAAGTTTTGCAAAACTCTTGTGTAGGTCAGATGGAATAAAAAACGTAAACCTTTGTCCTTTTCGAATTCACCCATAATCTAGCCTTTCCATACAGTGCAAGGCCAAAATTATCTATGGATCATGACAACTAAATTTTGGCATCGATATATATACAAATGTATTTTAACTGAAGGTGAATATGTGAAGAGAAATCCACTGATGTTGAGGAAATCCCAGGATTTAAAGTAATCACAAACTTATATCACATCAAGCTCAATACAACAACCATTTTATCACCAGCTGCACTATAAATGGCAGACTTTGCATACCCAGGTATAAATAATTCACTACCTTAAAGAAACATTTGAATGCAAATAATAGAGCCAAGGTTAAAAAAAAATTATTTTAATGTCACAGAACAATTGAACAACAGTAACATTGAAAAGAGTGATCAAAAGTTTGTTTTCCTAAAA
>JAHPZR010011489.1:120000-121306 GCA_019787425.1 Platygyra sinensis | reverse complement strand
TCAGGGTATCAACTTTAGCCAATTTTGGCGATATTGGTCATAAATAGGGAATGGTTTTTTCAAGGAGCAGCGCTAAAGGTTTTGGGAAGCCGGCCGCACACCCCAACACAATTTCTCATGGGGTACCCCACCCAGGGAGTTGAAGAAGTCAAAATGTCTCGGGCTCAGTTTATATATAGTCAGAGAGAAATACACTCGTCTCGCTTTCTCGCAAAGTCTCGCATTTACCATTCACCATCCCTAAAATTTTCGAAACTGTTTCTCTCCCCTTACAATCCCTTGAAACTATGCAAATCAGGCAAATTACGTGACAGTACAGAGAAAAACAAAAATAGAGCTTCTCGGGTTGATATATCGAACCTGGGCTACCTTACTATAAAAAATGACACCACCGAATGTTCAAGAGTATTTATACGTTGAACGATTTTAATGTCATCGCCTAATTTCCATTCAAAATCTCATATTTCAACCGGAGTCGGAGTTCTCCACACACTCTTATATTACGCTTGGGTGGCCTGTGGATCAATCAGAAACACGTCTTTTTACAAAAACGTCACAACGATTTGAATCCCCCGTTCAAGATGGTGTAACCACATGTTCATCACCAAATAAGGAAATACAAATATGAACATACAGTGCATTTACATACCGTAATAAGTTCTCCTTCGGATATGAAAGTTAACATTAGTAATTTACAAAACATTAATTAGTTGAAGTTCTTTTGTCAATCATTATTAAAAGGCAGTATTTGTTTTAAAGTCAAGGAATAAGTTCAAAATGGATTCTATTCCTTTCGCCGTTGTAATATTTTTGTGTGGGATCCTCCCATCTCAAGCAATTGTTTGGGATGAAAAATCTCTTTCTGGTCCTGTAACAACTCGTAATCATCGTCGGCTTAAAGGCTTCACCTTCAACGCATTTCACTCAGCCAGTCTGGTATCTTGTGCCTTGAAGTGTCAAAGAAACCCTCGATGCGTTTCGACAAATTTCCGCAAAGTTTCAAGTTTGGACGAAAGTAAAGGAGTTTGTGAGCTGAACGACAAAGGAGTAGTGTCGCCTATTGAAGGGAAAAAGCTAGAGTACGATGAGGAATCAATTTATACCCAGTTTTTCGACGTGAAGGTAAGAAAATAAGTTAGTTAACGAAAGAAGGATTACGTCAAATTTCCAAACAAGCCGATTTCATCTGTTTCATTTTGAGTTTGAAAATGAGACCAAGTTGCTACATAGGGTTTTAAATCGTTTTTAAATATGCCATATAATTTGTGTTAGGTTTCTCAGTTTTGAATCATAATTATGTCGGCAT
>JAHPZR010011489.1:102500-110000 GCA_019787425.1 Platygyra sinensis | reverse complement strand
AGTAAACAGAAGCAAGACCACCAAGGTTGGAAGTGCCTGTACCGCCAATAGGTCTTTGTGGTTTTGGTATCTCTATACCATAGAATTCTGATAACAATGGCCCCCGAATATAACGGCTCCCCAAAAGTAACGTTAGCTTTTACTTTCCTATCAAACCCCCAAAGCAATGTCCCGGAAAGTAATGGCCCCTTTTGCCCGCTACATCCGAATATAACACGAGCTATGGAATTCTACGGTAACATTGAAAAAAGTATTCTAACCAAAAAACTTTGATTCTTGTGCTCTTTTTGCTATATAATTGAGCTCATAAGTTCCTGTTTCGGCCACACCTACTGAAGTTTACGGCATAATGAAAGATTTGTGATGAGCAAGGTTACTTTTTCTTCTACTTTTTCATCGTGACCCATTAATGAGTCCAAACTTTTTTTGCATTGACTCACACTGAACTTCACTGGGTGGTGCCGAAGTGGGAACTTTGAAGCTAAATTTTAGGGCAAAACTACTACATGTAATTTATGGAGATACCAAAACTACAAAAAACCCTGTTTGCCATGTAGAAACTTAAATAGAGCATTACAAATGCCACTTTCAACCATTTCATGCTTCACCAGTGTGGGTTGTCACTCGTACGTTGGCCGGTCAGTTAAACATTTTTTAAAATTTGCCTCTCCTTATTTGGAATTAGTCTTCGTGTTTAAATTTAATTGTAGTTTAGGCAACCGTTACTTCTGAAGATGTATGTTGGAGCATACGAAACGTCAAGTTCATAAATGAAGGTTTTTACAACATGCTCTGTCTCGCTATGTTTATAACCGCAGTTTGTTTGCTCATGCATGACTGCAACCACGCTCCTGTGAGCAAAATGGCGGATCGCTTCCCTGAGCTGTAAGAGAGTGATTATGATAGGAAAACAAACTTGGTGACCGAATGATAAAGCAAATATTGAACTCGGTTATTGCAAGATGTCACGACTTGTCAGTGTTGCGCTGAATAATAATGTAATACATTATTATTATTAGAAGTATATTAGCCTAATACCCGACGTGGATGCGAGTTAGCCAGCCCACAGAAGTTTTTCTTTAATTTATGCGAGGCGCGCGAGATCGAGAGACGGCGTAGAGGACAAAAATATTTGTTTTTTTCTTTTTTCCAGCCCCCTTCCTTCCCCCCCGTTGCGTTTCTAGTTCTTTTTTCCTCCGCGATTAATAATTTGCTTGCGATTTCGACAACTCAAGACAAAGGGTCTGTGGCACAGCCCAGGGTGCGAGGCGATTTCGCGAATTAACAATTACTGAAATTGCCCGAAATTGCCCCAATCACGTTGGATTATTTCATGATACAACATGAAATAAGCAAAAGTGACCTCGAAAAGGGTATTCTGTTTTGTGTTGACTCTTTTGCTCCAGTTGTATGAGTTCTCTAAAAGAGGTTATAAAGATGTGCATGTGTTTAGCTAAGGAAACGTTTTTTTCTTTCATATATAAGTGACATACAGAAACAAATGGAGTCATAACGGAAAACAATAGTACACGATCGGTAATATAGCGATCTACAGCAAAAAAATCAGAGATTTATCTTTTTTTCTTATAGTTTGTTATCAATCATACTACCAGCTGGTACTTTGTGTATGATCTATATATATTTTTATTATAATTCGCGAATTAGTGATCTACGGTATGATATCACGATAAAAGCGTAATTCGCGTAAAAAGCTAGTCTTAATTTAACTTGTCTTGACTCCTTTGTCATCTGCGATAAAAACAGTCATAACTGGGCTACATCTTCCCTCGTGCCGACATAATTATGATTCAAAACTGAGAAACCTAACACAAATTATATGGCATATTTAAAAACGATTTAAAACCCTATGTAGCAACTTGGTCTCATTTTCAAACTCAAAATGAAACAGATGAAATCGGCTTGTTTGGAAATTTGACGTAATCCTTCTTTCGTTAACTAACTTATTTTCTTACCTTCACGTCGAAAAACTGGGTATAAATTGATTCCTCATCGTACTCTAGCTTTATCCTTCAATAGGCGACACTACTCCTTTGTCGTTCAGCTCACAAACTCCTTTACTTTCGTCCAAACTTGAAACTTTTCGGAAATTTGTCGAAACGCATCGAGGGTTTCTTTGACACTTCAAGGCACAAGATACCAGACTGGCTGAGTGAAATGCGTTGAAGGTGAAGCCTTTAAGCCGACGATGATTACGAGTTGTTACAGGACCAGAAAGAGATTTTTCATCCCAAACAATTGCTTGAGATGGGAGGATCCCACACAAAAATATTACAACGGCGAAAGGAATAGAATCCATTTTGAACTTATTCCTTGACTTTAAAACAAATACTGCCTTTTAATAATGATTGACAAAAGAACTTCAACTAATTAATGTTTTGTAAATTACTAATGTTAACTTTCATATCCGAAGGAGAACTTATTACGGTATGTAAATGCACTGTATGTTCATATTTGTATTTCCTTATTTGGTGATGAACATGTGGTTACACCATCTTGAACGGGGGATTCAAATCGTTGTGACGTTTTTGTAAAAAGACGTGTTTCTGATTGATCCACAGGCCACCCAAGCGTAATATAAGAGTGTGTGGAGAACTCCGACTCCGGTTGAAATATGAGATTTTGAATGGAAATTAGGCGATGACATTAAAATCGTTCAATGTATAAATACTCTTGAACATTCAGTGGTGTCATTTTTTATAGTAAGGTAGCCCAGGTTCGATATATCAACCCGAGAAGCTCTATTTTTGTTTTTCTCTGTACTGTCACGTAATTTACCTGATTTGCATAGTTTCAAGGGTTTGTAAGGGGATAGAAACAGTTTCGAAAATTTTAGGGATGGTGAATGGTAAATGCGAGACTTTGCGAGAAAGCGAGACAAGCGCATTTCTCTCTCACTATATATAAACTGAGCCCGAGACATTTTGACTTCTTCAACTCCCTGGGTGGGGCACCCCATGAGAAATTGGGTTGGGGTGTGCGGCCGGCTTCCCAAAACCTTTACCGCTGCTCCTTGAAAAAACCATTTCCTATTTATGACCAATATGGCCAAAATTGGCTAAAGTTGATACCCTGATTATGACCAAAATGGCTAAAAGAACATACCCTTTGGGACCGCACATACCTATATGGTCCATATAAGGAAGTACCCCTTTTCTCCCCAAGGCGTCAACTGCGAGACCGAGACTTCAAACACAGGTAACCCAAGCTCTGTGTGTGAGCGTCATAATATCGACATACATTATGTAAGAGGACTAAGAGTTCAACAAGGAGAGTGACCGGAAGTCAACAGGCCAGATCCGAGCTCTCTTGTGCCTCTGTTTCAAACGAGTCTAAGTGCGAAACCTTTCATATAAAATGAGTTTTGCATTCAGTTTCATTTTCATGCAAATCAAAGACATTTTCATAGGAATGGTTTCGCACTTAGACTCGCTTTGAAAGGCACAAGGGATCTTGGAAATGGCCAATTGGGTAGTCCTGTCCACAAATTTCACGTAAAATGGTCTGTAAGCTTCTATATATCTTTATAAAAAATCTCAGAGCGACAGTGTGACTGAATAGATCGATCAGTGGTAATGGTCTCTTCAGTTTCTAATTGCTGTTGAAAATCTGAACCTCAGGGTCTATTTACACCAAACTTAGTGATTTTGTAAAGCTTGTCTGCCCTTTATGACTATGTGGATCAAGAGTTGCTAATCCCATAATTAACAGACTTGTACCTAGTCCTTCACGGTATAAAATCAAGCAATGAGGCCTGGCATTCCATTGTTTAGAGTCTTCATTGATGACAGCTAAGTTTAAAAGGCTAGTATGCTTGACAACAAGGTTAAATCAATTATTCCGACCTCAAGAGTCCATAACATAATTTACATCTATAGGAATTATTATTAAAATATATTAATATCTACATGAAAGATTATTGTTATCTGGCTACCCAACCCATTGCATTCCAAGCCTGCTGAAAACAAAGAAAGATTGCCACAAACATTTCATTGCTGGGAATATTCTATACAAATAATATATGAACAAAATCTCTCCTTGAGTGATAGCAAACAATTTACCTCTTGCCTAATAAAACATAGGAATTACCAATAATATTATCAGCCGCTAGCCTATGAACAAATGTCATTAAATTTAGATTGTCCCAACGACAGTTGACTGTAATTGAAAAGCTTGCCTTGCATTAGATAAAAATTTGGAAGAATTAAAAGATTATTAAATTACTTTGCTTAGGTAATACAAACAATTTGAAAGACGATAAACTCCAAAAGCCAAGGAGAGGCAAATTTTAAAAAATGTTTAACTGACCGGCCAACGTACGAGTGACAACCCACACTGGTGAAGCATGAAATGGTTGAACTGGAAGTGGCATTTGTAATGCTCTATTTAAGTTTCTACATGGCAAACAGGGTTTTTTGTAGTTTTGGTATTTCCATAAATTACATGTAGTAGTTTTGCCTTAAAATTTAGCTTCAAAGTTCCCACTTCGGCACCACCCAGTGAAGTTCAGTGTGAGTCAATGCAAAAAAAGTTTGGACTCATTAATGGGTCACGATGAAAAAGTAGAAGAAAAAGTAACCTTGCTCATCACAAATCTTTCATTATGCCGTAAACTTCAGTAGGTGTGGCCGAAACAGGAACTTATGAGCTCAATTATATAGCAAAAAGAGCACAAGAATCAAAGTTTTTTGGTTAGAATACTTTTTTCAATGTTACCGTAGAATTCCAAAAGCTCGTGTTATATTCGGATGTAGCGGGCAAAAGGGGCCATTACTTTCCGGGACATTGCTTTGGGGGTTTGATAGGAAAGTAAAAGCTAACGTTACTTTTGGGGAGCCGTTATATTCGGGGGCCATTGTTATCAGAATTCTATGGTATAGAGATACCAAAACCACAAAGACCTGTTGGCGGTACAGGCACTTCCAACCTTGGTGGTCTTGCTTCTGTTTACTGAGGAAGGATAACCTAAAGTATGTAAATAAGAAAGTTGACAGAGCCGTCAAGTACTAATCTAAGCCCCGCCCTCGCCCCCTTGATGTGCAAATACTTCCCTTGAAAACCAAAGATAACAGAAAGAGGCCTTCAAAGCATTACGGGGAAGAAGTTTTACTCATTAAGGGAGGCAGCGTGACCGAGTGGTTTAGGGCGCTGGATTTACTGCTGGATTTGCTGCTATCTGGATTTGTTCTCGGTACTCCCGAGTTCAACTCCTCGACCGCGTTGTGTAAATAGCCAACTGGACTGCCTCCCACCAGTTGGGATTCTTAATAGTTTACAGTGTCCTCAATTAGCACTACACTGCTAAATACACTCGACACTTAAACAAAGTTGTTATTATTATATTATATATATGTCTGGATTTATGAAAACAGTGCTAAAGAGCTCTACCCTATAACCCTTATTTCACCTCGATTTCTCTTAACTCTAAGGCCGCCTCCCAGCCATGTAAACGGGCGAAAAATAGAGACAGGACGGCAATGAAAGGAAGATAAACGGGTAGAAGAAGGAAAAAAGGACTGACTTTCCTTTTAATTTTTATATCGTCCCCTTTGGAGATAGTTTCTGACGAGGAAAAAACGCCCGCTTAGTCCGTGATATCCATCCTTTAGCCTCGTTTTCATAAATCCAAACATATATTTACTTGGAACAATTCTTTCATTTGACTCAGTTAAATAAATTTTGGCCTCGCCCCATTGGTCGGGCATCTGCTCTCTTCTAGAAGCTTTACTGTGGGGAGTTTGTGCCAATGTCGTAGCCCCACCCAGACGCATTTACAACTTTTCTCCAAAAAAATTGCCCGGGAATACGGCGTTGAGGGGGCAAGGGGAGAGGGTGGTAGTGGAAGAGATAAGTGGGCTCGAAACTGTCGGACACAAAACGCCTGGGAACCAGCGCGTGGGGCTTTATTTCAAAGCTCTTTTAGATTTTCTTTTTCGCAGTTGGTGATAAATTTTGTGTCTGTATTCAAACTCCTCCTTATTAAAAATGTACTATCTAAAAAGCCACATGCACACAATAGCTTTCACTTACCTAACATGTATAGAGCTCCATTCTCATGGATATATGTCTGTGCCACTGAGTCGGACAGACACGAATGTATCGAGCTTCAATGACTGGGTTCAGGTCATGATTAACAACTGAATCCGAATCTGTGTTTCCTTGAAAGAGCTAAGTGAAAAAGAAAATCTCTAGATGCAACCTGTATTTCTCAGGTATTCTGAGTAAAATGGAAAGCGATCGGGTTTTCGTACATTTGGCAATGCCTTGCTCGAAGGGGGGTGTTTTCCCTATAATGGCCAATACGGGGAGGCTCCGCCCGAATGGGGTACCTTTTCAGGCTTCAGGTATATAAAAGGGTAAGGATTTCCCACACAAGTTGAGGTATATAAAAGTCAGGGAAATCGGCCATTTAGGTATTTAAAAGGGCCGTGAACTGAATAAATAACACTTATCATTTGCTTAGCATTTCTTCTGTTAATGCTCGATATTCTCCCGTAATATTGTTCATTGACTTCATTACAAGGGCTTATAAAGGGGTTGCAGTGTTCTAAAGTAGGTGCGTAAAAGGAGTACCTTTTCTGAATGCACCAAAAGGGTATATAAAAGGGTAAGGGGTTGGAGCTCGGGGCGGAGCACCCCCCGTATTAAACTTTGTTAAGTACCCTTCCCCCCCCTCCCCCGGGATGCCTTGTTGAAACACTAGAAATGTTTTCTGAGCTTATAACTGTGTCAGCTGTTCGGCCTTTAATCACAAATTATAGTATTCTCCTTAGTAAATGTTCATCAAAGCATATAAGATTCTTTGAAAAATATTTTTGGGGCTCCTGCTGATTATTATTTGAAATAACTCAGCCAAATATGAAATACTTATTAAACAATTCTTACTCCGTGACATTACGAATAGTGTACTTGAAACGTCGCGAAATAGTAAAACACGCGCGTCCACAACCAGGCTCCAGGCTTCGATCCCAGATCCCTCGTTTGCATCTCTTGTTGCTAAAGAGAAAGAGGCAAGGATCGAAGTTGGTATACCCTTTTTTTTGGAAGAGAACATAAGTACATCCTTTAGCAGCTACTGAATCTTACCGTATCTGAATGATCTCCATTTTGCCTATAGACCTTGAAGGTGTATCCATCTTCACCGTACTTCAGCTTGTACTGTGTAACCCATTGCCCGTTAGCATTCCTTCCTTGTGTCGCTATACCTGCTACTCTTGTCGTCCGTTGAAGATCCACCTGCAGCCACTGATTATTGTCATTACGCAGAGATGACCAGCTACCAGTCTTTCCGCCGCCAGCTTTGAAGTGTAACCTGGCCTGTTGGGCGGCATGATTTGGCCGCCAAGTTGACGAGGCGCTTATCTGAGAGTCATGAATTGCTCCGCTCTCCATTCCGAGGGGAACTGGGGTACACACTGCGCAAAAACAAATAATTTTCATTCAAGTGTAAAAAAAAAAACATTAGAAAGCTGCTGACGTCCT
>JAHPZR010011489.1:12500-97500 GCA_019787425.1 Platygyra sinensis | reverse complement strand
CCCGAAATTGCCCCAATCACGTTGGATTATTTCATGATGCAACATGAAATAAGCAAAAGTGACCTCGAAAAGGGTATTCTGTTTTGTGTTGACTCTTTTGCTCCAGTTGTATGAGTTGTCTAAAAGCGGTTATAAAGATGTGCATGTGTTTAGCTAAGGAAACGTTTTTTCTTCATATATAAGTGACATACAGAAACAAATGGAGTCATAACGGAAAACAATAGTACACGTTGATAATAGCGATCTACAACAAAAAAATCAGAGATTTATCTTTTTTCTTATAGTTTGTTATCAATCATACTACCAGCTGGTACTTTGTGTATGATCTATATATATTTTTATTATAATTCGCGAATTAGTGATCTACGGTATGATATCACGATAAAAGCGTAATTCGCGTAAAAAGCATAATTGAAACTTGTCTTGACTCCTTTGTCATCTGCGATAAAAACAGTCATTACTGGGCTACATCTTCCCTCATGCCGACATAATTATGATTCAAAACTGAGAAACCTAACACAAATTATATGGCATATTTAAAAACGATTTAAAACCCTATGTAGCAACTTGGTCTCATTTTCAAACTCAAAATGAAACAGATGAAATCGGCTTGTTTGGAAATTTGACGTAATCCTTCTTTCGTTAACTAACTTATTTTCTTACCTTCACGTCGAAAAACTGGGTATAAATTGATTCCTCATCGTACTCTAGCTTTTTCCCTTCAATAGGCGACACTACTCCTTTGTCGTTCAGCTCACAAACTCCTTTACTTTCGTCCAAACTTGAAACTTTGCGGAAATTTGTCGAAACGCATCGAGGGTTTCTTTGACACTTCAAGGCACAAGATACCAGACTGGCTGAGTGAAATGCGTTGAAGGTGAAGCCTTTAAGCCGACGATGATTACGAGTTGTTACAGGACCAGAAAGAGATTTTTCATCCCAAACAATTGCTTGAGATGGGAGGATCCCACACAAAAATATTACAACGGCGAAAGGAATAGAATCCATTTTGAACTTATTCCTTGACTTTAAAACAAATACTGCCTTTTAATAATGATTGACAAAAGAACTTCAACTAATTAATGTTTTGTAAATTACTAATGTTAACTTTCATATCCGAAGGAGAACTTATTACGGTATGTAAATGCACTGTATGTTCATATTTGTATTTCCTTATTTGGTGATGAACATATGTGGTTACACCATCTTGAACGGGGGATTCAAATCGTTGTGACGTTTTTGTAAAAAGACGTGTTTCTGATTGATCCACAGGCCACCCAAGCGTAATATAAGAGTGTGTGGAGAACTCCGACTCCGGTTGAAATATGAGATTTTGAATGGAAATTAGGCGATGACATTAAAATCGTTCAACGTATAAATACTCTTGAACATTCGGTGGTGTCATTTTTTATAGTAAGGTAGCCCAGGTTCGATATATCAACCCGAGAAGCTCTATTTTTGTTTTTCTCTGTACTGTCACGTAATTTGCCTGATTTGCATAGTTTCAAGGGATTGTAAGGGGAGAGAAACAGTTTCGAAAATTTTAGGGATGGTGAATGGTAAATGCGAGACTTTGCGAGAAAGCGAGACGAGCGTATTTCTCTCTGACTATATATAAACTGAGCCCGAGACATTTTGACTTCTTCAACTCCCTGGGTGGGGTACCCCATGAGAAATTGTGTTGGGGTGTGCGGCCGGCTTCCCAAAACCTTTAGCGCTGCTCCTTGAAAAAACCATTCCCTATTTATGACCAATATCGCCAAAATTGGCTAAAGTTGATACCCTGATTAATACTAAAATGGCTAAAAGAACATACCGTTTGGGACCGCACATACCTATATGGTCCATATAAGGAAGTACCCCTTATCTCCCCAGGGCGTCAACTGCGAGACCGAGACTTCAAACACAGGTAGCCCAAGCTCTGGGTGTGAGCGTCATAATATCGACATACATTATGTAAGAGGACTAAGAGTTCAACAAGGAGAGTGACCGCAAGTCAACAACAGCAACCTTTATTTACACTATTCCGGTAGAAGAAAAAGAAAGGATTTATGAAAACGGTGCTAAAGAGCTCTACCCCTATAACCCTTTTTTCACCTGGATTTCTCTAAACTCTAAGGCCGCCTCCCAGCTATGTAAACGGGCGAAAAATAGAGACAGCACGGCAATGAATGGAAGATAAACGGGTAGAAGAAGGAAAAAAGGACTGACTTTTCTTTTAATTTTTATATCGTCCCCTTTGGAGATAGCGTTTCTGGCGAGGAGAAAACGCCCGCTTAGTCCGTGATATCCATCTGACCTCGATTTCACTAAACTTTCAGGCCGCTTCCAAGCCATGAAAACGGGCGAAAAATAGAGACAGCACGGCAATGAACGGAAGATAAACGGGTAGAAGAAGGAAAAAACGACTGGCTTTCCTTTTAACTTTTATATCGTCCCTTTTGGAGATAGCGTTTCTGGCGAGGAGAAAACGCCCGCTTAGTCCGTGATATCCATCCTTTAGCCTCGTTTTCATAAATCCAGTCATATATACAAGTTCGTGAATTAGTGTGCAGCAGCCAAAGTAGCAAAGCTTTCGACCTGCCAACAGGGCAGATCCGAGCTCTCTTGTGCCTCTGTTTCAAACGAGTCTAAGTGCGAAACCTTTCATTTAAAATGAGTTTTGCATTCAGTTTCATTTTCATGCAAATCGAAGTCATTTTCATGGGAATGGTTTCGCACTTAGACTCGCTTTGAAACAGAGGCTCAAGGGATCTCGAAAATGGCCAATTGGGTAGTTCTGTCCACAAATTTCACGTAAAATCGTCTATAAGCTTCTATATATCTTTATAAAAAATCTCAGAGCGACAGTGTGACTGAATAGATCGATCAGTGGTAATGGTCTCTTCAGTTTCTCATTGCTGTTGGAAAACTGAACCTGTAAACAATAAAAATATATTGTAAAATATCAATGTCGTTGACATAGCATTATCCAGGCCTTGAAATCAAAGATGGTAGGCCTTACCAGTCTTTTTGCTGCCGGGAACTGTTCTGCCTTTAAACTTTTTGGGGAGATTTTATGATTTGACATTACCATGTCAAGTTCCCCTTATCAATTTTCATTAAGCGCTCACTCATCAATTCTCATAATTCTACCGAGTTTTCCAATTAACCGGTCTGATTTAGAAATAGATATTACTCCTCGTGGTTAAGCTTCATAGAGGAAATGATAGACCCTCTCCCAGTAAGGGACGCTTATTCATTAATTGATTCATTCATTCACTCATTCACTCATGCATTCATTCATTCATGCATTCATGCATTCATGCATTCATGCATTCATTCATTCATTCATTTACTCATGCATTCATTCATTCATTCATGCATTCATGCATTCATGCATTCATGCATTCATTCATTCATGCATTCATTTATGCATGCATTCATTCATTCATTCATTCATGCATTCATTCATTCATTCATTCATTCATTCATGCATTCATTCATTCATTCATTCATTCATGCATTCATGCATTCATTCATGCATTCATGCATTCATTCATTCATTCATTCATTCATTCATGCATTCATTTATGCTTCCGTCCATTCATGCATTCATTCATTAATTCATGCATTCATTCATTCATGCATTCATTCATTAATTCATTCATGCATGCATGCATGCATTCATTCATTCATTCATTTAATTATGTATTTTTTTAAGGACGGTGCCTACTTTTGTTAGTGCGCACACGTTCTGCGCATCACGCAAGCCATGGTTTAAGCGCGCGCGCTCGGGTTGACGTTAGGGAACTTAAGCAAACCACGACGGCAACGGCAACGGGAACGTCGCTAAACAAAAGGTTTAATGAGGAGAACAATAGCTGTGCACGTGCGTTATAAATCTTTGTACATTTCGTTACCGTTCTCTGCCAAACAACAACGTGAAATGACCAAGTTTCGCGTATTTTGGAGAACTTAGGCCACGACGGCAAATATTTCTGATTTCGTTATGGAATTGATCGCTGACATTACATACTTAGTTTGAGCAGGTTTTTGGACAAATTTGCGCTCTGAACAGGTTCAGTTACCTACGAAATTCGAGAGTAAAATTTAACCCCATTTTTTGCTAGGCGTCGTCTCTGGCGTCGCCGTCGTCAGTGCTTAAGTTCCCTATTGACACAATCAACTACGCCACCAAGCACACGACTAAAATTAAAGCAAAATTTTCCTACGGTGACCAAATCAATTTTAATGAACCTGTACTTAAACCAGGGAGACCAGAATAGCATCATATCGCTAGCCACTAACTGTTAACGTCTTCCAGCTGAAAATCTAGCTGTTATCTTTCGAAAATTACACTGAAATCCAACTGCAAACATGTACCTGCAGATGGCGTAGTGCGTGCGCAGACACGCAAATGTCTTACTTACTGGGGAGGTGACAGGAAAAAATGTAACGGGCACCGTAAAAGCTTTCAAAAAAGATCAATAACTTTAAAAAACGCGTGGTTACTCCTACATTTTTTGTTGCGAAATCGAAGCGGCAAACCTATTCAACATGTGATTAGTTTCTGGTTGTGAGCAAAACGTATTTAAACTGTATTTTAGCTGAACCAGAGGAAGGCTGTCAGAGACGTTAAAAGCGATTTTGCAACGATTTTGTTACTAAAAACGTAACAAAAATGATTTTAATGTTACCATTTGCCATTTAGTTTAAAGATCTTTTTAAATGTGTTTGCCTTCTGTATTGTATGGCGAATTCTAAGGAAATCAGTGAAGAAATATCGTTTCTGCTTTTTTCAGAAAAATGCTGATGTCAGCATTTTTGTTGAGATTCAAGGCTAATTATCTCGAAAAAATGCGTGGCTACCCCTATTTTTCTTTGTGGATTCCAATAGCCCTTGCAAATATCTACTTTTTCCGTGTGGTCCTAACTTGGCGCAAAAACCTTTGTATTTAGTAGGCACCGTCCTTAACAGTGAAATATATAACCTGGGGAAGAAAAGCTAAACATTTGTATCATCATGTTGATCAACTTCCCTCGAATAGTCGAGGATACCCTTATCTCCCATCTCTTATCTATACCTCAATGTTGTGAAATTGGATATAAATTGATTCCAGATCGTACTCTATAGCTCTTTTCTTTCGATTGGCAACACTACTCCCTTGTCGTTCAACTCACAAACGCCTTTCATTTTCGTCTAAACTTGAACTTTTACGGAAATTTGTTTTAACGCAACGAGGGTTTCTTTGACACTTCAAGCCACACTCGGATACTAGGCTGGCAGACAGGACCAGGCAATTGCTTGAGACACAAGGATTCCGATTAAAAAAATTTACAACAAAGACAGCAATAAACTTTTCTATTTTGAAATTTTACAATCATCGCTGTAGTCAAATCATTATCAATGCTACTACTTACTTTTATGAAAACCAAAACGCTGTACAACTATTTGAGAAAAGAGAAAATTAAATGAAAAATAAGAGACATGAAAACATTCTTTTCAGATCCATTATCTAACGCTTAGTGCCAGCTAACAAATTTCATAAGTGGCGGATGCTGGTGACTCAAAGCAAACTCCTGCCTCGGATCAAGTGCTTCAAAATTGGTGCATTTTTAATTTTACGACAAAATGAGATATTTAGAGGGTTTAACGAGATTTTTTCTTGGATTTTCATAAATATATTTAGTCGATTTTATGTGAAATTTGTGGAAAGGACTACCCAACTGACTTCCGGTCATTCTCATAGTTAAGTTTTAGACCAATCAGAATTGATCCTGCAAGGGAGCGCTATCGAATCCTCGTTCCCGAGCCCTCTCAGAGCTGCCTCCCTTGGTCGTTGGGAGAGTGTACCTGGGTCACCAAAGGTAACTAATGAGCTTCAAAGTGAGTAGAGTGGGGTGGAGGTGAGAGCCCAACTTTTTGCCATGATAGTTTGAATACATTGGAAACGTCTATTTCTGGTTCCAGCAGGGAAAACTTTTTCATACTTGGTAACCAGGGGAGAGGGTAGGAAAGATTGTCTCAAAATCATAACAAAAACAAATACAAAAAAGTTAAATCATAAACCTAAAATTTTAGATCAAACATTCACGTCTGATGAAATGTAAGGTTGTTATGAAATTAAGTTTCCTTCTATGAATGAATGATTCATAGAAGCCTGTTCCATGGCTCTCGGTCAGTGAGGACGATCGAAAAAGGGAGCGGGTGACAAGCGGGATAAGCGGCGAGCGGGATCTGGGAGGGAAAAGTATCTCTCTCTCTCTCTCCTTTTTCCCTACCAGACCCCACTCGTAGCCCGCCCGCTTTTTTAATCCTCCACTGACAGAGAGCCTGGAAACTCGTAGCCCGCCCGCGTTTTTAATCTTCCACTGACAGAGAGCCTGGAACAGGCTAGTTTCCTTCATTAACCAGGAAACAAATACACTGTAAATCTCATGTGTTCAAATTTCATGTTGTGCTTTAATTTCTTAATATTGAATCAAGACCCCTAAATAAGTATGAAGAACAACTAGTATCGACAAGTTTTATCTTATTTTTCTAATTTAATTTAAATTGCTCTAAACTCTTTTGGTGAACTACTAAGTGTTGTTGGGTCTTCAATTATATACACGTTAATGTAGGCTAAAATTATGGCTCGTCCTTGGTGTAAAGGCCTGTGACACTCACCAGTGACGTAAAGCAAAGAAAACAAAGAAGTCAACATAATAGACCCTAACCCTAACAATAGCTTCAAAACAAAGAAAAACTTCACAGGTTTTTACACCGAGGTAAACCCAAAATTATTGTTTGTTGAGAACAGAGCTATTAGGGTTCCATTAAGCAAACAAGCTGAAAATGACACCTTTTGTAAACAACAATCCTCTGAACATTGTTAGAAAATAAGTTGATATGTAACAGCTAAAGGAAATGTTCCACCTAAGTACTGAACTTTGTAAAACTCCATGGATAACAGCAAGAGCTCTGACTTTCATTTTCAAGGAGTTGCCATGTCTCTGAACTTATGATAAGACCTACACCGGTCTTGTGCTCTCTCTTTGGGATCATCACACAATTCTCCTTTGATTGAACCACTCAACCCCCCCCCCCCCCCCCCCAATGGTGGAGGGCCCTGTAGTATGGTACCCAATAGGCCCTTTGCATGGTATGGTCACATGGTACAGAATAAATTATGCTGGTATGCAAATAACGCAGTGGGACTTCTACTACAAAGGAAAGTTGGGCTGGACTGGTAAGAGTTCCTTTGTTTTAGCAGTCCCACTTTATTATTTGTGCCCCAGCATAATTTATTCCATACCATGTGACCTGATTGTGCAAAGGGCCTATTAAAGGGAACCTCCACTCTGACAAAAAGTTCACTTCAAATCACACGAAATAATTTTAAGAATCAAATTTGTTTGAAGTTTTAACTAACAAAGCCCGTTTACCTTAAGGCGGCAAAATACGAGATACAAAAACCCTCAACTTGTTGCGCAACATTGTTTCATTGCAAGTTTTTGTTGATGTTTCCTGTTTTTCACCTGGCAACAAAAACATTTGTTGCGGGTTAAAGAAATGCGGCGCGCTGATTGGTTGATTTGCTAGGGCACGAGCAGATTTGTTGCGCGACAAGTTGTGAGTTTGATGAAAAACGAGCAACAAGGCCAAAATTTGTTGCTCAAAGTAGACCCACTCTCTACTTTTCGCAACTACTTTTCGCAAAAACTTCTTTCAACCGGCAACAAATGTTTTTGTTGCGCGACAAGTTGATCACACAAGGTGAAAAACGGGAAACATCGACAAAAACTTGCAATAAAACAATGTTGCGCAATAAGTTGAGGGTTTTTGTATCCCGTATTTCGCCGCCTTTAAATACCTGAATTATAGAATCGTTTATTTTTGTTTTCAAAGTTCGCGGACGCCGCCATCTTGAATAATTGTGACGTAAAATGGTTGCCCTTTTGTTATTAGACAAAAGCTATTTGTGTCAGAACAATAGAGCAACCAAGACACGTTACAATTATTCAAGATGGCGGCGCCCAGGAAATTTGAAAACAAAAACACGCGATTCTGAAATTCGTTTTTTCTCCACTATAGACATTCTTCTGGAAAAAAATTCAAACTAACGTTATTGCAAATACTATATCCTGCGGTTTAAAGTGATTTTTTGGTAGGAGTGGTTCCCTTTAACAAAAGGCTCTCTGAAAAGTTCCTTAAAGGTCTTTAGCTTCCGACAATACTCTCTTCCTACTGTGCTACAAGGAACCCAAATAAAACTGATGTGTAAATCCATTAGCACTATACCATGGATGCCTTTGATTAGTCTTGTGCATCCAGGAATTATCAACAAGACTTAGCCATACGAAATGGCCTTAAAGAGGTTAGCCTGTTCATATAGACTCTTTTTCATTCAGTGACAACTTCCTTGCATTTGTAGGCTATGAAAAAGCACTAACCCACCCAGGGTACCAACATTGGTTAAACATAACCTTTTAAAAAGAGAATTGAAAAGCAATATTATTTCTCTGCAAAAATAAAATTAATAAACTTAATACAATTTTGCAATATCAAGCTTTATCTTAATACAGCCTGTTCCAAGACTTTTAGCAGAGATGCATTATTTAAATAAACAAGATCCTTCATGGCAGCACAGCCATGAAATAGCAAAAGAATTGTACATCACAAGAATAAATTTATATCATTATAGCTGGAATGGAACCAATGAATGAGAAACCATGTAATCTAACGGCTTCTTCCACAGACAGCACTGCATTTTTTCCTATGTAAAGTATCAACTCACGTTGCCTGATTTCATACCTTTAAGGACTAGGTACGAGTCTGTAAATTATGGGATAAAGAACTATTGATCCACATAGTCAGAAATAGCACACCGACATTCGCAAAATCCCCAAGTTTTGTGTTAATCAGGCTAGTTTTGACTGAGATAGAGCCTGTCTAAAACGTCAAACTAACAAAGAAGTTATGGCCATCCAGACGCGCTGTTCCGACAGGGTCCAAATGGCCATACATTTTTTTATAAATTTTGTCATGTTCAAATGCCTGTATCTTTCTTACTATTGGGTCTATTTACACCAAACTTAGGGATTTTGTAAAGCTTGGTCTGCACTTTATGACTATGTGGATCAATAGTTGCTAATCCCATAATTAACAGACTCATACCTAGTCCTTCACGGTATGAAATCAGGCAATGAGGCCAGGCATTCCATTGTTTAGAGTCTTTATTTATGACAGCTAGGTTAAAAAGGCTAGTATGCTTGACAACAAGGTTAAATCAATTACTCTGACCTCAAGAGTCCATAGCATAATTTACATCTATAGGAATTATTATTAAAATATATTAATATCTACATGAAAGATTATTGTTCTCTGGCTACCCAACCCATTGCATTCCAAGCCTGCTGAAAACAAAGAAAGATTGCCACAAACATTTCATTGCTGGGAATAAAATGTTTGTTACATTCTACCATTGAAAAAATGCTAATACGAATAACATATTAACAAAATCTATCCTTGAGTGATTACCAATAATATTATCAGCCACTAGTAATGAACAAATTTCATTAAATTTAGATTGTCCCAACGACAGTTGACTGTAATTGAAAAGCTTGCCTTGCATTAGATAAAAATTTGGAAGAATTTAAAAGATTAATACATTACTTTGCTTAGGTAATACAAACAATTCAAAAGACGATAAACTCCAAAAGCCAAGGAGAGGCAAACTTTAAAAATGTTTAACTGACCGGCCAACGTACGAGTGACAACCTGCACTGGTGAAGCATGAAATGGTTGAAAGTGGCATTTGTAATGCTCTATCTATTAAAGTTTCTACATGGCAAACAGGGTTTTTGTTGTTTTGGTATCTCCATAAATTACACGTAGTAGTTTTGCCCTAAAATTTAGCTCAAAGTTCCCACTTCGGCACCACCCAGTGAAGTTCACTGTGAGTCAGTGCAAAAAAAGTAGAAGAAAAAGTAACCTTGCTCATCACAAATCTTTCATTATGCCATAAACTTCAGTAGGTGTGGCCGAAACAGGAACTTTAAAGGTCAATTACATAGCAAAAAGAGCACCAGAATCCAAGGTATTTGGTTAGAATAGTTTTTTCCATGTTACATGTACCATAGATTTCCAAAAGCCCCAGTTACATTCGGATGTAGCAGGCAAAAGGGGCCATTACTTTCTGGGACATTACTTTTGGGGTTTGATAGGAAAGTAAAAAGCTAACGTTACTTTTGGGGAGCCGTTATATTCGGGGGCCACTGTTATCAGAATTCTATGGTATAGAGATAACAAAACCACAAAGACCTATTGGCGGTACAGCCACTTCCAACCTTGGTGGTCTTGCTTCTATTTTCCGAGGAAGGATAACCTAAAGTATGTAAATAAGAAAGTTGACAGGGCCGTCAAGTACTAATCTAAGGTCTCTCCTTGGCTTTCTTAGAAATAGTCCCATTAAATTTGTGAGATTCATAGCCTGAAAATATTGGTGGTCTTGCTTCTATTTTCCGAGGAAGGATAACCTAAAGTATGTAAATAAGAAAGTTGACAGGGCCGTCAAGTACTAATCTAAGGTCTCTCCTTGGCTTTCTTAGAAACAGTCCCATTAAATTTGTGAGATTCATAGCCTGGAAATATACCTCCACTAGCCAGTCTGTGGATCACAAATGTACTTGTCTTTATGAGGCCTTGGGAAAAGTATGTTGTTCACATTTGATTAAATTCTAGAAATGACCACATTATAGCTAAATCTTTACACAGCCCACCCCAAGTGTTCAAAAACTGGCTACGGCTTTCTGATAGGGTAAGAGGGTGCATGTTATATTTGACATTAGCATATGATGTGATCCATGTGACAGTGAGTTATCTGGTGGACAGAGTCATCCATCCTCTGAAGAAACTGGGCTGCAACAAGAAATGTTTTCATTGCTGTGGTATCTTTAATTCTCAGTCTTGGTAACTGGACCATTTAACCATAACATATCCTTCAGTTTGTTTTGGTAAGGTTCTATATGTTTGGCAAGGTCTGTTTTCATCCTTGCAATTCTAACAAACTGTGCAAGTGTGTAAATGAAAGTCCTTCTGAAGCCACACCACACATTTCTACAGAATAGCCTTTAACTGCTGTTTTTCAGGACTTATCATTGCCAGGACTGGACCTTTTAATACACTGGGACATCCTCTACTTAAATGGCCCACAATGCCATGCTAGGTGAAGTTACCACATTAATTAGCCAGTTTTAACTTCAAGATTAAATTCAGAAAAAAAAATGAGTGAGGTGCAAGGCCTGCAAGAGAAAATTGATACCATATTAACCTTCAAATCCCAAGAATATTAAAATTAATTTTCGTCCTTACAATATCAATACAAGTATTAACCGAGAGTACAGTCCTTACAAGAAAATCTCAAACCAAGACCTTGTAATTTTGATCAGTCAAACTGGCAAGTTTGAGGATTGAAATTTTCCCACAATGATTGAGCATTGGAGGCTAATAAGTTGTTTATTACATGGCTTTTTGCTTTGTCTTTGTAGGCCTGTGATTGACCTATGGATAAAACAGGAGAATAATGCCCTAAAGTCAGCCAATCAGAGCGTATGTTATATTGGCTACAAACACAAGCCACTACTGATGAGAACAAAGATCAACGAGAACCGAACATTTTGATACCACAAATTTCTCTCAATTTACACTGATAATGTAAAAAGAAATTATACATTTATTTACAAACTAGGGACTGCAAACATAAAGCCTCTTACAAGTCAGCGGAAACAAAGTATAGCACAACACATCACTAGTCTTTGAGCTTCTCAATCAACAATGATATAATTGCTTTAAAAAACAGTCTTGATAACTAACCCTTTTTGGACAAATTTGAACATGCATCTTTTCCTTGTACAGACAATTACTTAACCCTTCAATGCCCAATAGTGACTTATAGATTTTACTCTGTCTAACGCCAGACGATTTTACTCGTCAAAGGGAGACCCCTTGGGCACTAAAGGGTTAAAAAGAAAAGCAAAATGGAGGGAGATCTATAAACATAGATAAAATCGTTGCATAATAGGGTTTGAAGAACTCACCTATTTCTAATTTGCTGGATGCTCTGGACAAGATCTGTTCACCTGGAACCAACTGTCAATACAACTGAAACAAGACATAGATAGCATTCTGGTGAATAATCCTAAAGTGAGTGATAGATATGAACATATTTGCCAACTTTTTACTACCTCTTGTCTTGCTAACTACAGACAAGGAATCCAGAAGAAATAGTCCTTACTTAGGCCTTGGCCAAGTGACCGCAACATTTTAACGCAGCAGATCTCAACATGTTAAGTGAACATGGACACCCTGTAGCAATGCTTTTAGACATGTTGGGTGTTGTTGGCTCGAATTTGAAAATGGTCAAATCTGAGCCAACAACAGTTGACATGTTGTAACAGTGTGGCCAAATGCATACAGCATCTTTCAACCAACAATGTTACATCAAGATGTTGTGATCATTTTGCAGGGCTCTACAATTTGTATAGAGTGAATGTCCAGACAAGAATATCTCTGAAAAAACTGTTGTTGGTTACTTAAAAGGTTTTGATAGGCTGCAAACTGGTGGCAGGAGGGAGCAATTCAAAAGGGAGAAAGGAATACAAAAATAATCAAAGGATGTCATAAATATAAGGTTCCCTACCTCTTATGGTATATACACAAACATGGGAGCCTTGCTATTTTATCACCTGTGAAACAACAAAAAAGAAACTAGTAGTAATCAGAGTGTCTTTGAGTTTTGGTAGCAATAAGGTTTTGCATGTTAAAAAGCAAAAAGTCTGCAAACAGCATCTTGTGCCTGAACTGTTATGTAGATGTGAAATTGGCCTCCCTCCTGAATTGATTGGAAAGCATGTGCATACAGGAGGGTTTGTTTATATACATGTATGTATGATGTAATATTAGCTACAACTGGTCAGTATCAAGCACGGACTGCAGTCGGTGGCTGCATTTAGTCTGTAGCCGGCGTTTTATACCCGAGTCTGTGTTTTATACCAAGTCCGTACTACTTAGTCTGCATTTTATGCCACAAGCCATGTTTTATACCCAGTCTGTAGCCCACATTCCAGGCTTTATGCTGGCCGGAACCCTACAATACAACCCTATGATTCTGTAGGGCTGTCATTAAGGGCTGTTACCTGTAACACCTGTTATGGCTGGGTATGCTTGATTTTCCCTTGATACTACGGATGAAATTGCCTGATTGTTGTTGATAGAATTCAACTTTGAAACAGGTGTGGAGAATGTGGCTACAGGTGACTCAAACTTAATGACAGCCCTGTTCTGGAATACGTAAATCAACAAAATCACAGACCCTTTTCATAAATGGCTGCCAATTTAAATTCTTTTGTATTGATTTAAATTAGACTTACTAACCTCGTTTCAGAGTAAAAACTCTTTTGAATTATCAACTTCAAAATGAGGTCAGTAAGGCTACTTTTAATACTGGCAAAATAATTTATAATTGGCTGCCATTTATGAAAGTGGTCTATTGCCTGTTCCACCAGTATGCAAGACGATTTTTCTTTTATCACCAAAACTGGCCCAGGGACAATTACTCTGATTACAAACACAATCGCCTTAGCTTCAGGGGAACAGCTATTGATCATTTTCACTTCCAAAACAATGAAATGGAGGACATAGATCTAATAGTGTACCAAAGCAATTGTTTGGGAGTTGAAATCTTTTACTATGTAAACATTTTTGTTGGGTTTATGTTACATATTCTGGACACACAAAATCTTAGGCCAGCAAAGTTACACTATGCATTTCCTGACTAGATTTATTCAGCAGAAAGCCGCAATGGTTTTAGTCATAGAAAACAGGGTACAAAACACACAGCTAAACTGACCTTTCTGTTCATATGAAAAGTCATAAACATTTTGTGAAGACACATCTGCAAGGCTTTTAAATACCATTAAACCCAAATCAAGCTGTAAATAAACAACTTGCAGTGATTCTGTTACAAATTGCTATGGTGAGTCCTGGGACTCATTTCATAAAAAATCATGAGTCCCAGTCCAAAACCAATGAGTCCCAGTCCGAAAGCCAGTGAGTCCTATAATATTAAGGTGCCCAAACTTTAACCGAGCCTTGAACTTAAGTCAATAGTAAAGCTGTGTATGGTATACTGAAATTAAAACAGTCTTTCTATTTTAAAGCACAACAAAAGGTATCTGCAGTGCTGTCTGATGGTCATTTCATGAGGCATGCCTCACCAAAGTTGTACGCTGATAATTTCTGCATTCTTTGTTTTGATGGAGGGAATTCTTTCTGTTAAACGTAGTGCAGACATCACAGTACATAAAATTTTTGTCCTCATATTTCAGCCAACTATAAGTCTTCAACCACTGCGGATTAAGGAATTTCCTTGATTTCTTTTTGCACGCTATCATTGTTGGAAGTTGAAGCACCGCCAGCAACACTGTCACTCTCAGGAACACTCTTGGGTTCGTCATCGTTTGTAGGACAGCGGCTGCCCTCAGAAACTTAACTTTTTTTGCTCCGGCAGGGGTTGAAAACTCTTATTGGGTGGCATTTTTTATCTTTTTTTTTGCCAAACCTACATGCAAAATAAATGATTGTTGGCCATCTTGGTTCACCCACGTGCTGCCCATATATGGTAAACATAATAAGTAACCACTCCATCAGGTAAATCAAAATGGCAGCTTTGAAATAAAAGTAATTTGCGTTGAAATGCTTTTGTTTATTCGTTCAGAAATTACATCTGGACCTATTTTATAGGGAGACAATATTACTCTCTTGATCTGAGCTGAGGTAGGTTTTATTTCAGGCTTAAATCACACATAGATCGATCGATGGAACGATCATTCTTTGCGCCACAGGACGTGCCGTGAATTATTTTGCGTCCTTAGGGATTTTTATACGTCAGGGACGCAGGACGCAGAGGTAACAAAATCACTGAACTTATCTGCTACAGTCCACAATAACTGCCTCAACCCTAGAAAGTCTGCAATTTTGCACAACACACAACAGAAAGCACATTGGATGAACATGGAGATGACATTATTCACCCCTGAAGAATTTTTTGGAAGCCCAAATTGGTGTCCATAGATACATATACAAAAACTCAATTTTCCTCCATTACCTAATTAGAACTGCATTCTGTCTAATGCAATAAAATAATTTAACCCATAATGATAAGTGAATATTAGCTTTTCAGTCAGTCAGGACCAGGGATTGCTTCATACCTATACACAAGTCTTCCAGGCATATAACACATTCTCCATTGTCCTGTTTCAATACATCCTCTAAAGAGAAACAACAAATTTATGTTGTCAGTAAGACTGTTGTTAGCAATAGCATTTCCAGACAAAGCACTGTTAACAAAATTTGCAGCTTGGTGAATAAATGATAAAGACGAGATGTTGTCTTGGAAAAAAGCGGGAGGGGGGAGGGGGGAAAGGAGGAGAGGATTTGCATTCTCAACAGGATTCACACCAATGACTTTCCAGATACTGGTGGGGCACTTCACCACTGGGCTACAGAGAGACTTATGGTTAGCTAGCTAGCTCAGTGATAAAGAGGAGGTTTCCTTCAATTTAACGGTTATTTTTTTGAAGCTCATAATAACTCAAGATGCGGTGACTGAGCCCCTTTAAGAAAAATGTTCCATATTATATTTACATGTACAGTACTACACAATAGCAGAACACCTGGACACCATGCCATAAATTTGCATATTTCTGAGGTGCAACTTACTAAGAGAGCGGCTTGAATAAACTTCAAACTGTTTCTCAAGATAAAAACGGAATGTTGCCTAAGAAAATAATTAACTACAAAATATCAAAGACAAAAAAATAATTTAACTGAGCAGATTTATCAATACACTTGGCAAGCTTTTCCAGCCTCTGCACCTTGATTAAACCAAAGTCTTTGTGTTCTAAGGGATTTCAGCCAACAATAGGGTTTTTTTCAGCCACTGAAATCAGACAGTAGCCGGTTCATAACTACATCCCCGAGGTTATAATATTTTACAAGTCATCATATCTTTGTAATTTGGAAAGGTCATGAACCTTATGCTAAACTGCATGTATGAATCCAAACTAGACATATTGTCTTTAAGATGTTGACATAAAGAGAAACCACCACCACAAAATGAGTGCATTTTAATATATCAAAACACTATAAATTCACTAAGCAAAACAAACAATACCATTATTTTTAGATATAATTGTCCTCACTTTCCTGTTTGCTAGCAAATGAATTAATTTCAGTTTCATGTATAAAAGCAAATACTTGGGTCATCAATCCTGGATGCTACTGACAGAAATACTTTCGGATTCATTAACTCAAAGAAATTTTGATTGCTTTGTCATTATATATTGAGTAATATGCTTCTGGTTCTCTGATTAGGCTCATTGCACATATATGTTCAAACATGCTGGTCACCTTTGTAGGTCATTTTGATTGTAAAGAAAAATGAGGAAGCGATTAAAGCACCCGATTGTAGAAACTTGGTTGACTTAAATATAAAGATAACCGAAAATTTCAATGTCGATCACGTCTGGAAAAGAAAGTTCCATTTAAATATTGCTGCCAAAAAGCTGTCAGCAATCAAAAATAATTATAGTGTATATATTGCACTGAATTCATGGCAAAGTTACATTTTCACTGGGTCAAGACAACAGGAACATTTAGCGACATCACGTAATGACTAGCTTTTCATTGGTTAGAAGATATGTAAATTACCACAGAAGGAAAGCAAAACGAAAACAAATAGCTGTATACAGTTATCACCCAATGTCTAGTTATAACAAAAAAGAGTCATAAAAATCAAAACCGACCTCAACAATGAAACTTTCGCACTTACAGACAATTTCGTACCGTGTATTCCCCAGTTGTCGACGAATTTTTTTCATGAAAGTTGTGTGTGATCGATGAAAACAACATTGCACGGACATCATCTCGGTAATGTTCAGACCACTTCTCGCGATTTTATAAACATCGTTTTAACAGCCATAGCTTAATCAAACAAGACAAGGTGAAAGGTTCCTAGTGGTGAGTGATGTTAAATCGTTAACTTATTCTTGTATTCCCGTCTTTAAAGGGACGATCACTAATTCTCTGGGTCCAAATTTATTTTTTGTCATCTGGAAACAGCTGAAATTTCCAGGTAAAAGAGCGAAACAATAGGCCCGGAAATTTCCCAGTTAGTTGCATAAAAGTCAAATGATAGTACCAGACTTCATGGAAATAACCATTTAACCTGAATTACCAAGATACTTCCGACAAGACCTCTAAATTCTAATTTTAAGTGTTCAGAAGTGTTTTCAGACTACAAGCTGATCTCAGGGGCAGTTAACTTCATGAACGCAATTCTAAATAAAATTCAAGGCAAGGCTAACCCAAAAGTCATTTAAGACTCACCGTTGTACGAAATACGTGGTTTCGTGAGGCAAATTACCAAATGAAGTTCAATATCGTCGGCCAAAACTACTTTCGAACAAACGGGACATTTCACCCCTGCAAAGAAAATTTAATCAGAAAACACGGTCGCGTTCAAAGTACACGACAACAAAAAGATTAAGCTCAAAACTCAAAGCAAACAGTAGCTTCTCTCGCAGAGTATTCATAGATTAGCGTCTTCACCCAAAAACTGGCCAATCGCAAAGAGAAAGTAAATGTAACTCTCTTACCGTTTAGAAACGTAGTGTAAGTGGCGAACAAATGAGATGGGAGCGAATGCGCTCCTTGCATCGCAAGTCCTCGTGGAGATGGAGAATTATCTTCCGGCGAAGAGGACAAATCAGACTCTTGAAACGAAGCCGAATGACCAGGAATGGATAAAGATTGTCCAACATTGTTCAATGAACGAGTTCTTATCCTTGGATCCAGCGCAACAACCCTTGAGCCTTCTGGTAAACCGGCTGCTGCAACCGCGGCTCCGTTGCCGACATTACGTGCGTTCGCTCGGCCATTGTGGCTAGACTGCTTAGCACCCATAATATTTTAACGCTTCTTAGAACACAGGAGAGCTTCAGCTGCCCTTGCAGCGTAAATACAGGGTATTTACATGATATTCCCGTACAGAGAAAACGCAACAGCGCTCACTTCGTAACCCTCATGTTGTCGGCTCACGGTGTTTTTGTTTAGAACTGCCAAGGAGTCTGCCGCAATGCCTGATGGTATAATTTTTCGTCACCCCATGAGATCAGGACCAATCAAGGACCGTCTTTATTTTCCTTTCATCCTTTCAGTTCCAACCAGCTTTTTCATTTTCTATGTAAAACGAGTGTAAAATATCAATTTACCTCTGTCATTTAGCCAACCCAGTCGAACCCAGCTAAATTAAAGTTCGATGAGTCTTGTGAGTGTGTTCAGTGAAGAGATAGTGTACACAAAGCGTGATGTTTATTGGATTTTTTGCTGAGCGGGCTACACCGTCAAATGCAGCTAACATGGCACAGCCTCGCGAGGTAAGCCATCACACTTTGCACAAACGTGCACGTGCCTGCAGCGTGACTATGGTCAGTCATCCGAGAGCAGAGCTGACCACCAGAAAATCACTGCAAGATAGGAAAAACATCCACTAAGAACAGAAAAAGTCTTTTATCGCTAGTATTTACGCAAGTGTCTAAACAACTGATTTCTTATTCTGGTCTGATGGGCGCTGGGTGTCTTATGGCTTGGTTCATTGGTCAAATAGATTCTGTTGTATGGCTGTTTGTACCTTTTTCCCTTATTATATTCAGGGCTGGGTTGTTTGAAGGCCGTTTAACACTACAAACCGAGGGCTGATTTCTCCTTTATAAAATGTTGAATCAGTATATAATAATATACACTGACAATTAAAAACTCAAAATTCACGCAAATACTGGGTCAGGCATTTATTGGAAGTTATAACAAAAAAAAAAAACAGGAAAATCTTTTGGACGTAAGTATAATGTTTCAGCTATAAATGGAAAAAAAAAACAACTTTGAGCTTTTCAGTCCGAAAATAAGACGTTCTTCCAGAAAGAAAGTATATTAATTCAAACACTTTTCAGTTGCAGTTTCTCACAAGACGCCATTATTGCTGCTATTCTTTTTGGGGGGAGGAGGTGGTGGGGAGATACGGTCAATCAAAATGAAATAAACGTGGTTTTCGCATAAATCTGTTGTAATATTTTCACGTGTTTTGTTCACGTTTAATGAAATCTTACTTTTCATAATCAGTTTAAATTACCTGAAAAAGGAAACATTGTCCGCAAATATTGTGTCATTTCTTTGCATGTAACATAAGTGGAAACATTAAAACTTTATTTTCCCTGCCAGAATCTCGCGGAAACAAAGTTCTATGCCGTATTTGGCAGTATTTTTTTGACATAACTTTAACATAATTATTTACCCTCGGGAGTATACGGCAGTATTGCTATTTATAAAAAAGAAAATCACATTGAAAACTTCAGTCAAGTAACGAGTTCGTCACGAGAACTGTTATTCCTTACTTGACCTCGTGAGGAGCCAGGCGAACTAGTCACGGGGTTTCCGGTTTTAGTAAAATCTTTGTGATGTTGTATATTTGAAGAATCTAAGAAATCTAGCTCTCGAACATGTGACGTGGAAGTTGTGCAATTTCCTTTATTTACAGTATCCCAATCGTCGATCATTCGTAGGGAAAAGATGGCGGCTGTACATTTTACTACACTACCATGAGAACCCTACAAAGCCCATACAGTACAAGGAAAGCCATATTTTTGAACTATTTGTACCTGTGCTAACGACACATGTATGCTAGGTTTGGAGATTTTATAAATTTTTTGTAAGTTTTCATGAGTGTTGTTAACGTTTTCGTGCACTCAGTGGGTAATGTACCAGTCAAATCGAAGCGTAAACATCCCCTCCCGGGCATACCTCGGGCATTTGACGCCTCTTCCTGCCCGGGAGGGAGGGCATTTGATTACCACTCATAGGGGGTGGGAATTTGATCGTTAGCCTCCATTTCATGTAACGAGTCGCGCTGATTTCATGGCGGAGACAGCGGAGATAAACTTTGATGAATTCAAAGGAAACTTATGGCGTATTCGTGCTGGATTGGTTGAAAACCAAAGGCCTACACAAGCTGTATTCCGTATTTGAAGATGTTTAAGAACGATTTACATCTATAAGATTTAAATATACGTTGTCTGATAAACCATGTTAACATGCACAGCCTCAGAAGCATATTAGAAGCTACTGAAAAGTTAAAACAGTAGTCTGGTAATTCTCCCGAGGGTGGGGGCATTTGAACAGCTTTTCAGCCCGGTGAGAGGGGACTTTGAACAAAAATTTTCCAAAAATTCAAATGCCCGGGGGGGTTGCCCGGGGGGGATGTTGAAGCTTCGATTTGACTGGTACATAAATGCATCAACCACCATCTTTTTTTCCTGCGGAGGGATTTACGTGTTTTTACATCATTTTCGCTGAAAATAGCTTTTCACGAAATTTCTTTTATTGGCGGGTGAAGAAATTACATAAACCCAGGAGCCATGGCTCCTGATAAACCTCGAGAATTTATCTCTGATATCTCATTTTTCACTTTTTTTTCACCACGACACCTGATTTCCCCGTTCTTCAAGCCGGGCTGAATTTCAGCCCCCAACTGAAACTCTCTATGCAATCTATTGTAGATATATTACCACCAATTAGTCTAATTTTTTTTTCCGAAGCTGTACGAAAAATCTCAACTCCTCTAGCCTGACAAGGCCGAATTTTGCCATGTAACCACTCCCTATTTTAAGGGCGGATGAAAACCGACCTAACTCTTATTCGGAAAAATCTGAGTTTTTAAACTTACCGCAAATGTAACGAGCAACAAATGGTTTCGGTAAAGCCTTCTCTAGTATACAAACTAACCTTTCTATTTCCTATCGTTTTCTTTTCCGAAGCGTATTGGCAGTAAAAAAAATTGCTCTACTTGCACTAGAAATTACAGATTTCTTTTCAGTGCTAATTTTTCTCGGGAGGTGCGTGTAAATTTGGCTTCACGCACGGCAGCATCATCTCATTACTTTTATACGCGTTACATTTCTAGCTCATCGGTGTCGTACCGCAGTTTCTTCATGACTGAAGCGCAGATGTCTTTAATCCTTTCAGCATCTTTGCTTTTTAGCTCTCGTTTCCAAGCCGCCACGGTCTTGACTCCAACAATTTCTCGAGAAACGCCCAGAGAGAACTGCTCCGTGCGTGCAACTGTAAGAAGGCGATGCTCAGCAGCTGGTGAAAGAGGAAGACCTAGAAAGCGAAACAATCTCTGAGCAGTTTTTCGAGGCTTTAGGATCAGGTCTTCCAAATGAATAAAGCGTATGCTCTCTTTATTTTGGTACGAGTTCACGTGAAGGACAGCATTCATGTGAGCGGCCCACAGAAGCGCAAGCCGCGCTACAGTGTCCTTGCCGTTTTTGATCTCGTGCTCAAGGAGCACCTCTTGCATTTCGTGGAATTCAGGCGCAAAATAAGACATGTTCTTCTCATGGCAGCCTTGAGTCTTTATCGAATCAAACGCCTCTTCTAAAGCATCACGAAGTGTATTATCCACGCGGATTTCTCGAAGCCAGGCGTTTACCCACGCCCTGGGCTCTCTAACCACTACAACGGCAAGAAATCTCGACTCTAGAACTTTCCTGAGCCATGGAAACTTCATTGCCCAGCCAGGGTCTGCAAATCGCACCGACGGTAGAGCCCTCTGATGCTTTTTAGGTAAATTTGGGAAAACAGCTCTCGGGTCTTTCGAAAGAGTTCTGAACCACCTTCTCAACCGCATCGCTTCAGGAGAAGGGTGAAAGCGAGAAAAAACAGAACAAGGATCTAAAAATTTACGCACAACTCTCATGGGTTCTATGTCAAAGAAGTCCGAAGAATTCTTGAATAAGTGCTGTAGAATTTCAGCACCAGCCAAGGGAAGAGAAGTGTACAACACAATCGGCGGATCTACCAACAGTTCAAAGCTAGTATGCTTGTTGCTTGTAATTTCTTGTTTTGTAGTGTTCATCCACGGACACCTTTCACCTGTACAGAAGCTAAAATTGATCACTATTGTTGTGAAAAGCCACGATATTCCAAGACACCAGAAAAACAATTGACAAGTGGTTCGACCAATCAGCTTGCGCCGAAGCTGCGAGTAGAAAAATACCAAAACCCCTAAAATGCAGCAAGGCAGAATCAAGGAAGCTAGAGAACTCCAATTTGACGTCGTATTGGTCTCAGTCGGTGATGAACTGGCTACAACTTCATCAAAAACAGAAATTACATCCAGACCAAAACGTACAGTTTTCTTCGCGTTTATCTGAACCTTGCAAAATCCACCAAAACCCAAGAAACTATATCGGGCGTAAAATTCTTTATGCTTTGTTGCTATGGAAGCGACGTAGTTAACACCATTGATTCTTAACGACACCTTTAATCCGAGATCATGTGAAGTAGAAATTCGTGGGGCAAGGTCCATTCTATTTCCAGGGCCCAGGAATAGGTACGCGGTCCGAGTATAACGCCCGTTTAACGGCGTTGTTATATTGAGGTAGTTTGTGCTCATCGATTTATAAGATGTTGAATAATGTCCCGCATGGGCCAAACTTTCCTCGCCGCTCTCCAGGTTGAACCAGTATACCTTGTGTAACAATCCGTCTATCGAAACGCTCGCATGAGTTGCTGCCGTGGAGTTGATATTGAGTCTGAAGGAGTGGTCTACGTTGTGAAAGAAGGCGCTCATTATCGATGCTCGACCCGCTAGTTTGCGTTCGATGTGATCAACGACAAGAAGGACGCTTGGAGTCAGCATTATCAAGCAACGATAGACGCTTAACAAACCTAACTGTGCTCGATACCACTGGTTCATTTCTCCGCTAATAAAAACCATACCTTCATCATTGGACGCAGAGATAACGTCTCCTTCAGCCTTCCAAGCGGCCATTGTCTTGAAGTTAAACCATCGATTGCACTCTCCTATCTGCCCCTCGAAGGGGCTGGAACACTCCGAGTTGGGTGAGGGGCCAAACACTATGGCATTGTTGAGCCACGTGTATTTGGGGGCGTAGAGTGTCTCAGTAATAAAGGGCACTCCATTTGGAGCAAAAACGAAGGATCCTTGGTCTGGATGCTCGTGGCCAGGGTTGAAATTCTTCCAGCCTTTTATCCATGAACGAAAGTTTTTTCTCCTGATAACAGAGTTTATTGCTCTTCCATGAAGCACGCCGCATTTAAAGGAAAGAAATGTACCCCTCTCATCCTGAGAGCTGTTTCTTTGGGTAACCACACCACCCCCATAGGTAACCACTCCCCAGTCACTGAACACATGCAGTCGAGGCAGGCTCGGGTTGGGTTGAGCTCTCTCTTTGATACTAGCATTGTAGAAAAGAAACTCTGTGTGAAGCATGCAATTTCTGTGGGACTGTGCCTGAGCAAACGGCGCCTTTAGGACTCTATGTCCTCTGATCTGTCCAGCCAACCAATTGCCCAAACCATTCTTTAGCACATAGTTGTCCAGGAAAACTAACTGGCTTTCTGGACCGTAAAACCAGTTCCTATTGGAGTCACCAATACCCACAGATTCTCTGAACCCTGAAAGCACCGTATAGTGCAAAAACCAAAAGTGTTCTTTCAGCCAGGGGCTACGGGTGAAATCAATGCGAAAGTGACGTAACGCAAGGAAAACATACTGGGTCAACGAGCGTGACGTGTAGGTACCATAAGCCACCCCTTCATCGATTGAACCGTCCACAACATAGTTAAACAGGTCTAGGTTTCTGCTCAGCATTAGGTGAGCGCGTGACATCCATTTCTCCGCCTCGTGCTCTTTATGCCGAACGACAATCAAAGCGCCGGTGAAAATTGCCATGTAGTTTGTAGCCACGTGATTTTGTAAATAAGAAGATCCCCACCAATACGATTTCTCGTAAGATCTTTCATACAGCTCTTTTGTCACGCTTGTAATTTTCTTCAAGAAGCGTATTCTTTGAGTCTTGTTCAATTGCTCGTACAGAAAGTCGTAAGCGGTCGCCATGCCGGTTAAAGAATGGGAGACTGGAACGTCGTCGTGTAAAGTAGCGTTCACGCGCCAATTTGGAAGATTTTCAAGCCGCTCCATAAATGAGATCGCTAATTCTCTCGCCTTGCTATCTTCAGGGTATAAAACACAATAGAATGCTGCTGCGGTGAGATCGTTGCCGTAACGTTCATTCCACGCGCTGGAGAACTTTTGCCAATCTTTTGGCGGTAGATAGCTTTCTGGATTCTGCTTCATCTCTTGGGTCGCCGAAGATATCCTTTGTGCTATTTCGGCGTGTGTAGTTCGCGCTCGTTCGCGGAGAGCAAAAACGTCTTTCTCGTTGAAAAACAAGAAAGGGTGGACTTTTTCGACGGCTGATCCATTCTCTGAAGTCACAACACTACTGAAAATGGTTTGAAGAATTATAATTGAAAACAACATCGCGACATGACATGTCGTTATGACATGTCGTTATTCCTGCGGTTTTATCGCCAACAAGCAACTTCGTTGTCCTGATTGTCACTCTCCGAAACAGTTGGGATCCTGTTACAGGATTTGAAGCAAGGAGGAGGCGAAAACGACCTCTGACCCCAGACTAGACTGCAAAACAGTCGTATTGTTTCGCGTGCTTCACACTCGAGGATCACGCTTACGGCGCTCGGCACCTTCCGAAAGCGTCCGAAAACGACTGTTTTGCAGTCTAACCCGACTTCAAGATCAGACTAATATTAGGGCTGAAGACAATTTGAGCCAATTTTCATTACTCGAGATATCAGATATAAATCATAGAAATCGAGAAACAATACAATGGGGCCATTTATATGAGGAAAATAAGCCTCGGATTACACAAGCCGCGGCTTTCGTAAGACTCGAACTAGACCATTTATAGAATTTTTGGGTCGGTTTTTCGGTTTTTGCTCTTAAAAATTGCGGTTTTTCGGTTTTGGTGTTTCGTGCGGTTTGCGGATTTTCTCCAATTTAGCCTTCGGTTTTCGGTTTTTGTCAACAATGATGGCGGTTTTTCGGATTCTTCTGCCCAATTTATTTTACGGTTTTTCTGGTTTTGCCAAGGAAGTCACCCCTTGCAGCCACGCTAAAACTGTAATTCCGAGGGACCACTTACAGTTAGAAGAATGCATGACAAACCTAGTCTCTTTAGCAGCCGTTATTTGGGTCGTAATCTGCTGCCAAGCAGCCCGGAGGAGGTACGTGGGTTATAATTTTTGCCCTAAGTACTTCATGTATCCCTTCCAGATCAGGCTTCCAGATATTGTAGTGTATCTAATACACTACAATAGGGATACATATACTAGTATGCTACCTTCTATCATAAGGGACACACCAAGTACTTACCATTTTTGCTGGGTATGTGCCGGCTGGCCTCTCAGAGCCCCTACCCCATTCTAGTCTATTCTGTAGTAAATAATAGATTCCATCTTAGTCACTTTTAGGCGATTAATTAATATGTAGTTCTCGCGATCCCAACTGAAGTATAAAAATAAAAAAAACACATAACATTGTCACTCACAGAGCAAACATTTTGCTACGTTTGCTAGCCGTTAATATGAAGAACTGTCCCCAAAAGTCAGAAAATGTGCGACCCCATTCTTGTAGCTCTATTGAAAATGCGACCCCATGATTGTCAGTCCAGTCGTGAAAATGCGATCCCATCCAGCCGTACATCCCCATTAGTCTCTCTTAAGAAAGTACCTACCTCCGGGCCAAGGAGTCTGTGAAAAGATCAAAATAACATCAAAACAGAAGACTGGACTATCGAGTTTCTATAGCTCAACTGCGAGTGGTCTCCCCGTTTCGTCTCGGGAATAACATTGCCGGCTCACTCGCTCCGTTCACGTGGAATAAAAGCGAAGGAGAGACCATTTGGTTGCAAAATAAGGTAGTTTGGTTGTAAAATGGGGCTTCCATTGTGCCTGCACAAATGAAAATTCTGACAGTGGCAATCAAAAAGTAACTTCATAATGTGGTGTCCTTTTTACTCAAAAATCACCTTTAAAAATGGCAATTTGTTTCTAGTTTCGCATTGCTATAGGTCTGTTTAGCCGATTTACGTCAATGAGGAGCTTTTTAGGCTACGATATTTTTTGCACTCACAAGGGAATAATCAGAAATTAAGAACTTAGGAAAGTAAAATAAGTTAACACGTATAAAATAATAGCAGACTGGCAGAATGGGAGATTCTGAAGACTACGAAAGCTTTGTGAGTTAGGAGTTTTATTCGGTTTTCGGTTTTGGACGAAATTTCTTGCGGTTTTGCGGTTTTCGGCAATTTTGGGCGCGGTTTTTCGGTTTCTAATAACCCCCTACGCCCCCCTCTTTATAGGAGCGAGGCTTACATCTCGTATACACGGGTTTTAATATTGACCAAGCATTTTCGGTCAAGGTGCCTGGATATTGGCCAAGTTCGTTTTTTGCGTGTTTATGGACCGAAACGGAGTCGAGGTCCATAAACACGCAAAAAAGAACGAGACCAAAATCCAGCCATCTTGACCGAAAGAGTTTGGTCAATATTTGGTCATATTTGGCTTTCGGGGAAATTTCTCGCGGGACACGGCGGGTAGTCCCGTGCTGGCAAGATAGCTATTAATAAAAATAGCTTTTTGCTCTTTTTGAATTTTATCGGAAACGGGCTTCTTTATCGGGATAGGGGATGCTGTTCCATACCTCTCTTCCGCTCGTTTTTTTTTTGCCACACGATCCCTAACCCTTTCCCGTTTACGCCAGCAACGCAGGCTATATTTGTTAGAGTTTACGTGAGTCCGTTAGCGCCGCTGTTACGTCACTCTGGACCGTTGTCGCAGTGTTTCGCCTTTTTTTGGACGGGAAATATCTTCATTTGTGAAAGACATTTAGAGGAAGGGAGCTTTTTCGCATCAATGAAGGTGTTTGCTTTATTAGATGCTAAATAAAAATATCGTGCTACATAAAATCACTGTATAGGGTACCGATTTCAGCGATTTAGGTAGTTCTAAAAATAAATATCAATGTAGGAATTAACGTGTTATAACTTGAAATTAGGAGATGTTGCCGAACGGGTGGGTGAGCCCACAATTCTGATTTATTTCTTGTTTTACCCATGAAGGATGAGATAAGTGCGAGGGAAAATTCATTGATTTTCATTGATTTGCAGGAGAAGGGGTTGGCAAGAGAAGACAGAGAAAGACAGAGTCTTACAAAGAACGATATGCATTTTACCGGCAAATTATCAGATAATATCATGTTATAGTTTTGTGTTTTGATTGTCACGGTAGGGTTTTGAGCTGTCTCTGTTTACTCTTTGGAGTGTAGGTTTTTGTCAAGGGTGAAATATCGAGGGTCGAGGGTAATAAGTCAAGGGTCCATTTAATATTTAAAAAGTTAATATTTCTAATATTTTTAATATTAAATAAATATATAACGCTAAATAAGAAATAGAACAGAAACTGTAGTGACAAACATGACAATAAAACGCACCCTCGAAAAAACCTAAATTCCAACGAACGCTTTTCATTTAACTAATTGATTCTGTTGTTTTTTCACGTTACCATGCACCAACCAGCAGCGTAGCTCCATCTTTCTGTATGTAAACCACACACTCCGACGAAGGGCTAACGCTCGAAACGTCAGCTTTCGAATCTCTTTATGGTGGCCAATTTATTCTATCAACCCAGTTGCTAAAACCAAATTACAATAAGAAACTAACGAGCGATTTGTTTAGAGAACGCCAATCAGACTTTAAGGATCACCAGTGATTTCAAAATGGATGTAACAAATACAATTTGATCATTTCGGGATTACTCGCTCTCGATTTCTATGCGTGTGCGGCTTTAAGCGGGGGGCACTGTCACGGTATTTTAGCGTCATTTTACAATGCCAAAATATGTTCCTGGATCAATGAAACCCAAAAATAATGATGTGGTTTTGTTACCTAGGACTTTATCACTACACCGAAACCATTTATTGCTGCCTGTCACTTGGCATGGCAAGGATGGAAATGGATTGAAATTTGAAAAAACTAGCCAGTTTTTTCAAATTCTAGAGCCATTCCTTGAAAATATTGCCAGAAATTCATTATGGTTTGCTCTCTGAGCCACCATTCGTTTGATATGTTTCCGTTAGTCCATTTGAACATTTTGGGAACGAGCGAAGGTACCAGATAAAGATTTCAGCAACGAATGAAGCAGAAAACAGCAAAACTCCTGTGACAGAGGTAACTAGAAATTTCTTGGTCAAGAATAGTGGAGACTATTGTAAGCTGATTTGTGTCAGGATGCTGCGTTTACACTCAGCACTCGAAGTACCTAGCCTGCGAACGCAGACGTATTTCCGGCTGTCGGTTGTCTCCGCCGAAACCAGTGACAGCCGGAAATACGTCTGCGTTCGCAGGCTAGAAGTACCCAGCTATGAATTTTGGTTTGAGTACTTTGAGTAACAAATGTGTTTACATTAGTGCACAGCGAGAATCGTTTTCTGGCCCGTGCTTATGTGCCGGCGCCACCTCCAAATGTGGACTTGTGGGACTTGTGTGGACCAACGACGGTCCCGGACAACCGTGAGAAGACTGAGTCGAGTTCAAAGCCAGCTGTCAAGATGGCGACGAACAGAAGCAGTTCGGAACTTTTGCAGCGTATATTCTGGTTTTCCATCCTTGCTTTAGGTAAGTAACACTCCTCTGATATTTAATAGTTTTGGAATACATGCAAGGAGTGGTATGCTCAGATATACTTTACCTTTCTTAGGTCTTTTGGTGTGTGGGTGCAGCGCTTTTGTAAAGGAGTTGGACGACAGGTGAGCGCGTGCAAAACTGTTGTTCTTTTTTGCTATACAAGCTTATTTTTAGATGTTATTGAAAACAATTTTTAAATAATCTAGCAGATGTTTAAAGTAGAAGGTGAAGAAATTCACTCTTGCTTCTCTGTGATGCGATTCAGAAAATCGTTACATTCTAGATCTCATTGTCAAAATTAAGCTTAAGCTTAGCAGGGCCATACCATTTTAATATCCATTTAATATCCACATCTCCTCTCTATTGAGGTATATTTCACCCCCTCAGAAAAGTTAACTTTTGACCCATTAAGAAAAGAAGATCAAAGTGCCGACACACTTCCCTTCAGAATTTATTAAAGATCAAAGGTGCTGACACAGTTCACCCCTCCCCCTCAGAAATCCCCATCCTTCAATAGGTGGGGGGGGGGGGGGGTATGGATAAAAAATGCTTAGGTACAACTGTACATACCTAGAAGACATCAATGTGTGCGCTTTGTTTGCCTCAGGTCTTTTGAGAGTGACAGAAGAATCTATTCTTGGTCGATCAGAAGAATGTTTGTGCTGCCAGTGTTTTTGGGGGGAAACTTCACATTGACTTAACAGTGAATTATGCATTTTATTGGTTGCTTTTTGGACTTGTTCAAAGCCCAGTATAATTTAGTGCACAGTTTACAGTCATAGTTATAGAACTATGCAAAGGAATGGACAATAAGGTGAAATATGATGGCCAATGTGCCTGTGAAATATTTATAAATTTAGTGAGTAACAATATGGATAGTGCGAAGAAAGGTACACAGTTGTCTCTTATTGAAGAAAGTTAGAATATTAAAGAATCAGAAAAACAATTGAGATCTTGATACGATCAGTTTATTTCTTCTAAACATGTTGCTGTTAGCCGACTGAAGTGCAAAATTTATCGATCAGAACATAGTTAGTAGGGGGGAATGGTTATAAAGCCCGGCAAACATCAAAGGAGCAAACAATGATACCTAGATTTATGTTGGAAGGTCTACAACCCTGCACAATCTTTTGTTTTGTGCTCATGCACTTATATGCATGAATTATGTAACTAACACATTTCTATAATTTGTAATTTTTCTCAAGGTCTGTTAACACTAAACATGCACCAAAAGTTTGCTCATATCAAAATTGTTACTTTAAAATTCACTTGGTGGATGGGAGAGGAGAGAAAGTTATTTGCCCAAGAGGAAATTATACTTGTCCCAGATGAGTGGACGGGGTTTTTTGAGCCCTTTGTAACATCAGTTTCCATACCGCATTATACGATTCACCATTTCCTTTTTCCAATTCTGAAATATTTACTATCATAACTGCAACCCAGTTACGCTTCCTAAAGCACCTTGTTCCGCTTCATGTTGGAAGATTTTACAAGCCTAACTTTTATCTTGGTTTCAGCTTTGCAGATTTAAAGAAAGATGGAAGTTGGCTAGTAGAGGTAGTCTGATTTTATTTAATGGTAAAACCTTGTCGAGTTCACACGTCAAGTAGACTAGGCACATGTTTATTCATTGGTTGAATAATTTTTATGGATGATGACATCAGACTAATTAAATTCACCCCAAACCTTGGTTTGAGAATGCACAAATTTTAAATTCTAAATTTTAAGTATTAACAGAAACTCCTTTGGCTGATTATGAATCAACTATCTCTGAGAATCATCACTAATGGCAAACAGCAGCAATAGGTCCTTTGCAGCTAGGGTCACATGATGAACATTTTCTTAAAAATATTAAATATTATGGGCTATAACTTTAAGAATGGCAGAAATGGAAATAGCATAATTATGAAAAATACCAAAATGGTCAAGTTTGAGGTCCCTGGCATTAAAGAGTAAGTTTATACGTCAGTTTGAATTTTTGGAGAATTTTAGAGTTTCATCTGTGGAAAATGTTGCTGGAGAACAAGGTCCTACTCTCCAGCAATTTTTTTCTATACAAACCTTAGCTTTTTAAAAACTCATACGGTCATAAAATCTCATTCTTTAATGCCAGAGGCCTCAAACTTGGCCATTTTGAAACTTTTGGCATGCTTTTTTCACTTTAAACTTTGTTCACTGTAAACTTTTGTAAGATTTTGGTTTCTTTTTCACTGTAACCTTTAATGAATGTATGTCGTGGTGAATAAATTAATAAATAAAGAAATAAATAAATAATTCTTAATAAGTTGCAGCTTATTCAAGATGACATGTAATTTTATGAAAAGTAGGTCACATGGCTTAGCCACAAAAGGCCTATTAAAACTTGAATACCATTTGTCTTCAGGTTTCTACTGTAAATGAGTAGAGTGAAAGTATTTTATATTTTAGGTGAATTGTATGAGACGTTTTTCTATTAATAATTATTTTAGAAGAAAAGCACAGAATCAGAGGTTATTTTTGCTGTTTGTCATTTGCTGTTAACATCTAACTTCTCTATCATCTCTTCAGTGATTAAACTAATTCTTTAATTAACAGCTGTTGTTTTTCATACTGTAACTGTTTTTTTCTTTCAGTTCTATGCACCATGGTGCGGTTACTGCAAGAAACTAGAGCCTATATGGGCAGAAGTAGGAAGAACTCTTCATGGATCCTCTATTATAGTTGCAAAATTAGATGCTACTAGGTTCTCAGGTATGAGAGAAATTTACAGTCAATCAGTCTATCAGTACTTGTCCATAATGGCCAATATATATAATCACAGGTAAACTTGCAAATCCATGATGACAGTTTCTGTTGCGAAGTCACTGGAGAGCCTGACCTAATGCTTTCTAAGTAATTCTTGGCTGATAACAGGGCTTCTGATAGGTTGCAAAAAAAGTCAAATTTTGTGGGTTTTTCATTGTCAAATTTGCAGGAAAACAGCCTATTTTGGGCACATTTTGCTGAAAAATGACCAGTAAAAAATGGCCAATTTTGTGGCAATTTTCTGGGCATGTTTCGCTGGAAAGTATTCAATTTTGCACTGATTTGATGAACCTTTTTTAATAAAAAAGACAGCAATTTTGTCATTTTTTCAAAAATGACAAGTGGTTGCCTATGCATTTATTTAGCAATATCAGCAACAGAAACACCAACTTTTTATAAGTATTGCCTTTGTAAAAGTGGTGATCTTACAGGAATTTTGGGCGACTCATTTGGATTATCGTATATGTTTGTATTTGCATTGTTTGACTGCGAAGTTCTTTTTGACAGAGATTATCATTTCATTGTGGCCACTCTGAATACAATGTACCTAGTTTTTCACAACTGTACAGTAATTTAAAAATGCCTGGTAGATTTTGGGTGTTGTTTACAGTCTTGTTGCAGTGACAAAGTTTTGCCATAAATTTGGATAAATTCTGGCCCCAACAGTCAAAATAAGTTTTAAATATTTTGTACCGACATGTATTTGGTACGATTTCTTGAGAGTTTTGCAGTATTTTGCGTGTGTTTATGAATCTTGCATGATTTCGTGGATTTACTTGACATTTGCAGGTCTGCGTACACGAAATATCAGAAGCCCAGTTTTTAGCTGCATATGCACATGAACCACGTTGCCAGTTTAAACTTTATTTGATCATTCCATGGTTCAGCTCCTGATTTTTACTTTTCATTGTCAGGAATATCAAGAGAGTTTGGTGTCAGAGGATTTCCTTCAATTAAATTGTACGTGAATTAATAGGTCTTTAATTAATAAATGTCTTTTTACTTAATTTCAATCATGATCAGTTGCACATGCCGACTTCTTTTTGTTATGATTACAGTATTAAAGGCAAGCGTGTAATAACATTTGAGGGGGAACGTACAGCTCAGGATATCATCCAGTTTGCAGAGAAAGCCAGCAGGTACTTATATATCCTAACATTTCATTTGACTGAACACTGTCCTGTCGATATTGACTAGGAACTTAGAAAAGTCTTCCAAAAGGACAAGGGGGAAGAATTTCAATGGTGCAGGGTGAATGTTACTTGTATTCTGTACAATGTAGTTAATCTTAATCTCTGAAGTTTTTTGAAATCCACGTATCCCTTTGATTGTAATAATATTGATTGTAATATGTAGGGTTCCATGCCTTGCAAATGCACAACCCTGGTGAAAAAACCAAAAGGATGTTTGAGGATCTTTTAAGACCTTTTACGGATCCGAGTTAGAGATAAGGATCTTTCAAAGATTTTTCAAAGATCTAAGAAATCTTTGCAAGAATCCTCTGAGATCTTCAAAGATCTTGGCAAGTTCTTTGGCATGGGTAAAAATTTTGCACTTCCTTAAAGATCTTGCCATGTTGAAGATCTCTGAAGATCCTGACACAGATTTTTACAGGTAAAATACTGAAGATCCTAAGATTCTCAAAAAGGACCTTTGAAGATCTTGATTACAACACTCATTAAGATTCTCATGACAATACTCAAGGATTCAAGATCCTTGAAAGATTTCTGTCACCAATTTCTCTTTATTAATTATTTATTTCTATTTCAGACCAGCAGTCACTGAACTTCAGAATGTCGCACAAGTGGAAAGAGTTAGGAAAGAAAAAAGTGTGTGTTTCTTTCTGGTAACAAGTAATGAGAATCCACAACTTTCAGCAAAGCTCAAGGTAAATGTTGATTGGTCTTTAAATAACTGAGAAGAAAGTGCTGCCTTTGTAATGACATCTGCAAATGGTTAGACTTTCAAGTCTTCTCGGCTGAGGATGATAAACTGTAGGCCCTGTCTCACAGTACTGTTATGGGACGTTAAAGAACCCTCATGCTGTTTGAAAAGAGTAGGGAAAGTTGTCCCTGATGTGATGGTCTATCACTTATTCTGTTCTGGGGTACCTCTGTATCCTACTATTCTCTGTAATAAGATTGTGAACTGCGTGGCAGCAATTTGCGCCTAAATAAGCAGTCTGGCAAATTCTCCCAAAAAGTGTTGTAAAGTGCATTGAGCATCAGGATAAGCGCTATACAAATGCCGTATATTATTTAACAAGTAAAGAAGCCTAAGCCGTGTATTACACTGCGATAAAACACGATGGTCATTTCAGAACGTGAGGGAAATGTAGAAAAAACGAGCTGCAGGCGAGTGTTTTCTACATTTCTCAAGTGTTCTCAAATGACCGGAGTGTTTTATCACCGTGTAATACACGGCTTATGCTTCTTCATTTGCTTTAAAATATAGATTTTACACACGCAAAACAATAAAACACGCTTTTTGTATGTTTTATACTCTGATAAAACATGGGTTTTTGACCAATCAGAGCGCATGCAGGGTCCTATCTATATTTTGATTTATTATAATTTATCTATACTCATCTGTTATAAATCTATTACTTACTCTGACTATGATTATATATCTGTGGTTATTCAAACTGCACATGCAATTAAAAGAGAAATATGTGTCAGAAATATTTAAATGTGCATCTGAGATTTGGGTGACCTAATCTCAAGAAGGGCTTAATTTTGTGTAAGTTAACTTCACAAAGAAGAGCTTGTAAAGTTTCTGATATAATTTATTAAAAACTTTTGCAGGATATTTACATGAAAGTTGCAGAAGATAGGGTCATTCAAAGCTACTTTTATCAAATTGATCAGGATACTTTACGTGAGGTGAGGTTTATCCCTATGTTAGGGAAAGATGTTTGTGTTGTAATGATCAGATTATTTTATTCAAATACACTCAAACCTCTTGTAAGCGATCACCCAAAATGTCAAGCCATGGTGGTCGCTTACGGTGTATGAGAGCTTAGACCATAATGGATCAAAATTTTTCTTGATAAGAATATGATAACTGCCAAGACTTGACCCATGCGCCAATGCCGATGGAATGTTTTATTCATGTAAAAGTCAATTTCAATAAAGAAAATACAGTTGATCCCATTGAAAAATTTCTGTTTTTTTGTACTAGCCAGAAATACCATGGTAATGTTGCAACACCTTATCCATTTTTTGCACCATTATCCAAACAAAGGAAATTTTCAAACTTTTAGCTCTGAATGTGGCCATACATGTAGTCGCTTACAAGAGCTTCCAAATGTAGTGATTTGACTTGGAAACTTTTGATATTGTGGAAAACTGGTTGCGGAGGAGAGGTGGCTGCTTAGGAGAGGTGGTTGCAACCACAGGGTCGACTGTAGATTATAAGCATTCCTATTATTAGTGGTGCCCAGGGTTCTTGTTAAGAGGCGGTAACCGGTAATTTTTACCGGCTGTTCAAGTAAATGTTACCGGCTGTTTCAATGAAATATTTACCGAAATTGTCCAACAAATGTTCGTCTGTTCAGAGGTGAAATCCCATTTTGTTTATGAGAAAAAAATTGCTTTCCCTTCGAACCAATGCTGTGAAGATATTTAGCAGATGTTACCGCTTTGAAAATACATCATTTGTTGAAGCAATCCAAATTGTTTTTCCACCCCTCAAAACGACGTCCGCCATGTTTCCTTTCCATTCCTCTCGCAGCCAGGGGAAACTCCCCATAATCCATTGAGAAACGTTTACAAAATGGCGTCCACACGTGGAAAACGACAGAAAGGTCTGTTAGAATTTGGTTTTCAACCAAAGCGTCGGAAAAGTGGTGGTGGGTAAAAATCAATAAAATAGTACCGTCTAACCTACTTTATTTTGCTGAGTATTAAATTAATTTAACAGCCGCTGACACGCGACAGTGATCGATAAGAACATCAAGTTAACACTTAAAAACGCTTGCCCGTGCATTGTCTTCTGAATCCTGAGTTTTGAGCACTTGTATTTTCCCTGTTGCAGTCAAAGCTTAGTAGTATTTCAAAGTAGTTTTTAGTATTAAGTTTGTTGAAGAAAAATAACATAATCTTGAAAGAAAAAATGAATAAACGTTGCATAATACTAAGGTGCCACAGTCAATAAATAAAAATGATCACTTTGACTATGACAACAATTTGTTGGTTCATGAAAAAGGGTGCCACGAGTCATGTTAAAAGACACTTTGAATCACGGAAAACCCAGTAGCTCCCGGGGGCTTTGCCCCTGGACCCCCACGCAGCCCCCACACCCCTGGCGTGAAGAGCAGGTAACAAAGTTACCTGCTATTTCTGTTTTTTTACCTTCTATGAAAAAAATTAGCAAGAACCCTGGATGCCCCTGTCCAAAGAGTCCTTTCCCAAGTTCAGAAATATGCCTTTGGAAAGCCGAAGGTAAAGCTTGAATCACTGACTCATTTAAAAGATAATTTAAAAATTTTAAAATATATTGGTGTTGGTGTTGTTTTTTAGTTCGACCGAAATTTTATAACCTTACCAACTGAAGGTTACTTTCTATCTTTATTTGTTTGTATAATTCTTTTTTTAGAATGTTCATGTACAAACACCAGCTATTGTAGTTTCAAAAGATGATTCCATTTTTGCATTTCAAGGTATGCATGGTTGATCTGTATTTTGCATTTTATTATTAATGGGCTCACTTGCCTTCAGAGTAGTTGTCTGACGGCATGATATATTTGGATACAGCTAATGATAACTATTAACTGTACAGTGGAACCTCGATTTAACGAAGTCAGTGGGGACCGCCCAAATTTGTTCGTTAAATGGAGGGTTCATTATATGGAAAACCTCGATATAACAAATTTGAGGGGAAACGACCAAAATGTTCGTTATATTTAGGTCATAGTTAATGATTGATTTGTAACACAGGTGACTTCTGTGGAAATACTATGGTGCCAATGCCTATGACATATAATAAGCCGTTGACTGAAAGGTTGCTGTCTCTTTACCATAAGGTTTAAAAGATTTGTTGACTGTTAATCTGTTCAGCGTTTATCTTCTGTCGAGCGTTGACATGGTAATTCGTTATATCGAGGTAGATTTTACGTTTGGGCTTCCGGATTATGTTTGTTATATCGATTGGAAGAATTCGTTATATCAGGGTTTCATTATATCGAGGTTCTGTTTCATACATTTTACTGTTAGTTTGGCCACGACATAGAATATCGTTAGTTATATTGAGGACTTCATTAAATAGAGGTTCGTTAAATTGAGGTTCCACTGTACTAGTATGTGAGTGGCTGTATATTGCACTGAAGTAGCTTGAAACACCTTTGTGTGCTTTCAATTAATTTTGCTTTCTCACATCTTCTACCCAGGAGTTAGACTTTCTGAAAAGTCCTTCGTCTTGTTTATTCAGTACCCACCAGACGAAGGACTTTTCCTACTTGATTGGCGCCAATTTTAGCGACCCAAAAACGGGTCGCTGTGCTATAACCAATCAGAGGTCCCCTAGTTATCCCTTGGGAACCGAATAGACAAACTATGCTCAACGACACGTAACTTGTGGTTAAATTCAATATGGGGTCGATTGTGAAACCCATTAAATTAACGAAGCTTTAAAGGCCACGCGCACGGAATATCATACAATGACTACCAGAAGAAAAAAGTGGAAGCATATCTGTCTGCTGGAAGAAATGTGTTTGTTTCTGCGCCAACCAGAGCTGGGAAAAGTTCGACTTTTGAGCTACATAGCTAGAATCTTCCGAACTACAGTTTTGTTTTTGTCTGGGCAATTTCGGCACAAAATGTTTGTCAAAAGTGAACCTTCGCCACTGGATGTCTCCTTTCCGTTGATCAATTCAAGATTCAAACAAGCTTTGGTCAATTTTCGTTTAAAATCTTTCTTCGTAAACATAACGAGCCAGACGTTCTTAGCAACCAAAAAACAGACCTGGGATCCCGTGGAGATCTCGAACTTTTAGTCTATGATCTCCACGGGATATCCAGTGGCTTGTAACATTCCAGTGTAATCATATCCCTGGCGGTGATCGTTTGTGTTCCTCAAAACGCGTCAAGTTTTGCACGAATGTGTCATAATCCTAAGTGTGAAAGTGCATTTACTGTAACACAATTACATCGTTTAATTAAAAATGTGTCAGAAACATACAAGGCATTTAGGCGGCGTTTCGGGAAATCGACCCAGATTTTGATTTTCCACGGAAAGCCCAAGTCAAACCTCTTTAAGTATTCTCCCTAGGTAAGTCTGCCGGCGATTCCAAGATAATCTTATTCCGGCCGTCGGGCAGTCGAACTTGAAGATCATGTGTACAGACACTTTGAAAATTAAATCACATTATGTTGTGGGCAGTCAGAAATTCTCAAAAACTATATATAACAAAGACTTTTTCAAAAGCCTCTCAAGAGGTTACGCTCTCGATTTCTATGCGCGATAGAAATCACGAGCTCATAATCTAATTGTTTACAAGTAAACTAATGCGAAGCAATTCTGGAAGCAGCACGATTAGAATAAAAAATAAAAAATAGCAATCCACGGCTTTGCCACTCGCGTGCATGGCTTCGCCACCAAAACAAAAGCACTCGCGCACGAAATCCTGCCAGCTACGCAGGCTAACTGCACGACGGAAAAACCACTATCCCGATTTTGTTACATATCCCGAAGTACTCAGCAACTGTATTGCATGGACTTCAACCTGGATGAACCAGAAAGGATATGTAACAAGTTCCTATAATGTCACTCACGACGAAAAAAATCACTATCACGATTTTGTTACATATCCCGAAGTACTCAGCAACTGTATTGCATGGACTTCAACCTGGGTGAACCAGAAAGGATATGTAACAAGTTCCTATAATGTCACGCACGACAGAAAAATCACTATTACGATTTTGTTACATATCCCAGAGTACTCAGCAACTGTATTGCATGGACTTCAACCTGGATGAACCAGAAAGGATATGTAACAAGTTCCTATAATGTCACGCACGACGAAAAAAATCACTATCGCGATTTTGTTACATATCCCAGAGTACTCAGCAACTGTATTGCATGGACTTCAACCTGGGTGAACCAGAAAGGATATGTAACAAGTTCCTATAATGTCACGCACGACGAAAAAAATCACTATCACAATTTTGTTACATATCCCAGAGTACTCAGCAACTGTATTGCATGGACTTCAACCTGGGTGAACCAGAAAGGATATGTAACGAGTTCCTATAATGTCACGCACGACGAAAAAAATCACTATCACGATTTTGTTACATGTCCCAGAGTACTCAGCAACTGTATTGCATGGACTTCAACCTGGATGAACCAGAAAGGATATGTAACAAGTTCCTATAATGTCACGCACGACGGAAAAATCACTATCGCGATTTTGTTACATATCCCAGAGTACTCAGCAACTGTATTGCATGGACTTCAACTTGGATGAACCAGAAAGGATATGTAACAAGTTCCTATAATGTCACACGCGACAGAAAAATCACTATTACGATTTTGTTACATATCCCAGAGTACTCAGCAACTGTATTGCATGGACTTCAACCTGGGTGAACCAGAAAGAATATGTAACAAGTTCCTATAATGTCACGCACGACGGAGAAATCACTATCACGATTTTGTTAATGTCACACATGCAGTTTTTGTAAAATATCCTCTAACGCTCGGCAACGTCAAAAAACTACATTTACGTTTGCGTGGGCAAACCAGAGAGTAGTTATAATATGTGCCTATATGCTGATTTTCTATGTATCCAGGAGTTCAGTATAGGGTCTAACTCACAAACAAAAATACTGATGTTTAGTAGCTATCTAGTCCCCATACAATCTAAAACCACGACAATGCATGTAAGTTATGATATAAATAAAAGATTAATCTGATGACTTAGCTTGGTGCCATCGTCTTGTTGAGTTTTGAGTGTGTTGTCTTGATTCGATGCTCTACGAGGTTGGTCACGGTCGGCACTAGCTGAAGACAGTCTCTGGTTCTCTCTGTTCTTCTTGAATTCATGTACAATTGCGGTTGTCAGTTTCGTTTGGTTTTCAACAACTGTTTTATGGCCTGAGCGACAACAAATCCAAATGTAGAGGCTGGGGCAGCTTCTTTGTTGCTCTTCCCGCGAAAAGAAAACCAGCGCGCCTTCTTTAACTCCTCGAAGAAAATTCGACTGGAAACTGACTCAATTTCGCAAAAATGAGTCAGCAGAAACACCATATCTTCTAATTCGGAGGCAAATCTCGTTTTGTGCCCGTTTTCAATGACCGACGACGGGTTCATTCGGAGTCTGTATTATATGAGCGAGCAATATTCCCGCGTTGTGAAAATTTATTTTAAAAAATCAATTATGCGGCCAGATCGTATCTGAAAATAACCAGGTTACTTTAATACACAATTACACTCATTAAAAGCAATTATCGCAAACCACAATAGAACCGCAAAATTCTTGCGATGACAGCAACCTAACAGATAAATGACGTCACGCCATAGCAACCGGACCTGGCGAATTTTTTAGCTTCCGGTTAGCTCTGGCTCGTGATGACTTTAGTACAGAGTAAACAAATTTGCTCTTTCAATCGACGCAGGAGAAACACACACGTTCGATTATTTTGGTCGAATCAGAGTGGAACCGATTCTTTCCGCTATTCAATCAAGGATTTCCAAATGTTATCTGAGACACCAGTGTCAAGTAAGGCCACTCCTCATTTTTGGCGCGAAACGCAAATGAAAAGCCTTCAAGCGAGACAAGTCGACCTCTCACGACTTCATCGTTCGCTTGGCCTCTTCGCTGCCTAACATATTCCACCTGAAATTCATGAGGTGAACTTGTGGCAAGTCTACCCAGGAGTCTACCCCGAAACATATTGGTAGGGTTAACCGGCCTCCAAAAAATTATGTCAGACTATACAGGACAAGTAGATTTTCATTCCCGGCAAATAAATTTTTATTCCTACTTGCCCAATGGGCAAGGAGTCAGCTACGTCAAGATTCAGCAAAATCATATATTTTGTGATGGTGCAATTTTGCACAATCGGCCTCAAATAACATCTGATTGCACAATTCATAAAGGATCCTAATAATTCATGAAAAATTCCAAGCACAATTAAATCAACAAAAAAAAAACATTATTAACGCTTTATCTGGCATGCAAAAATCCAGCATTTACCCATGCACAATAATTTGTCTGAAAACCTTCTACAACCCTTGATTTTATAAACAATCAAAGTTCAAGGCATTTCTTGGATGTCTGGGGACTTTTAAGGGAGTACCCCCATCCTCCCCAGGGAGCTTTCGACTAAATGCGGTTTTTGTTTTATTGAATCAGATGACAAAATATTCAAAATGTATTCTCTATTTGAGACCATTTATCACTGGTTAGTGTATGATATTTTTAGGGAGCAACCCTGTCCTTGCCAGGGAGCTTGGACTGAATGCACAACTTTTGTTTTACTGAATCAGATGTACTTTTTTAGTTCCAGAGGATGTTAGTGAACAGAATGTATCTGAGTGGGTAAATAGTGAAAGATTTGAAGCATTTGTTCATGTCACTAGATCCAATTTTCATGATATTACTGAAACTGGTAAGTATGTGTAACATAGCTTAATTATCTTAAAGTTGCACATTAATTATCAATAATTAAAAGTAAAATATCTTTTACAAATAACAAGTGAATGCATAATAGTAATGGAAATGGACTAACTTGGTGGTAAAGCTATATCCGATTATGAAAGCTAAAATGTGATCTGTGAGATAAGACAACGGTTCGTTTTCACAAGCTATTCATGGTGAATAAAATTCCTGTTTGGCCATTAAGTCTGTGTTCACAACAGTAACAGTTACTCAACTTTGGCAGTTTCTTCGCATTTTAGGTAAAGTAATGTTACTTGTCATATTAGCCGAGGAAAAAAGCAAAAAGAAACTCAATGAAAGGTAATTACCGGTATAGTGATTATTCTTACTAATATTTTTGATATAAGTTTCTTGGGATATCATGTTTTTCTCCCCATCATTCAAGCACTTTTTACACTTCTCATAAGCTGTCCAGGAGCTCTCTCTTCTGCAAAGACTCAAATGATCTTTTTTGGCTGGGGAAATTCTGCTGAATGTGTGCAGGTGTAGGGTTACATGAAGGGAAGTGGCATTCAACTTTGCACCTGCTCTCACTTTGCACAATACCATTATATAATGAATGTTTGGAACCTCTGTGGCAGGGAGAGATCCAGGAGCCCAATAACTCACTCAACTTGACTTACTTAAGTTAATCTCCTTTGCCCTAAGGGTTTGTTGGGCATCCACTGCGGTTTGTCAACCCAGTCTACTGTTAGCACTGTTCTTGGCCTGGCCTCAACAGATGCCTATCTTGTCTGGGTCTCTCTCTTAGCCATGGTACCATTTCAATCCCTTTCTATACTGGTAACCTTTCTGGGAGTACAATATATGATACCCATTACATTTCCAAAACCTTCTTAACCTCATAATAAGTTATTGTATCAAGGAAATACAAAAGAAATCAATATCTACTGACAGAGCATCTTTGAATTTGATAAAGACACACTCAGCATAATTTTGCAGCCAATTTTCTCTAGAAAAATAATAATAAACCCAAGGATTATTCCACAAATGAGTAGATCTATGTTTCTGAAGCTGTTCAAAAAACTCCTAGCATTTGTTTTATCGGATTTAGAACACTCAGCTATGCCTCATGTTTTAAATCCGATTAAACACTGCTGAGCCATGTTGTTCAAAGCCCGATTAAGCTAACCCAGGGTTAGCGAGAATTTTGATTTCAGTTTTGTAACTGTTTCGTTAGGTAATCTGCTTATATTGTTTGCCCTTCAGTTTTGAGCTGTAGTAATCTCAAACTTCACGAAACGTTAGAGGGGAAAAACATCTTTAAACAAGAAAAACCAATGCCTCAGTTAACGTTTAATCCTGGGTTAACATTAACCGGCTTTCGAACAACCCGGCCCTGCTCATTACATAAATTACTGACTTCCAACATCATGGGTGTTTTATTGATTAGAACCAATAAACTAGTAAACAAATGCTTGACGTACTGCTTAAACAGCAGCAGTCAGATATGATTTATTACAGGGCTTATAATTACTTTGACTAAAATTGTTTTTCCTAATTATTTTTTGAAAGAGTTAGCAAAGTTGTTAAAAGTGTGGCAGTAAATGAAAGAGAAAGATTTCATAGGTAAGTGCAAACATTCTGCTGCTGCAGTGAAACTTTTGCAATTGATACATTTTGAATCAGGATACTGCATTGTAAACAGCTATTTAATAATGTATTCGATGACTTTTTTAAATGGAAGAGAAGGATTTCATAGGTAAGTTCATTTGAAGTCCTGCTATCTATTTTGAATCCTGGTATTACTTTATAAACATCTGATTAAATAGAAAAGTTAGCATTTTGTTGCTAACATGGATTTTGTAGTAAACGTTCCAAAACCCTTTTCCTTTTTAGGTTCTTCCAGTTTGGGTGGATGCTGGGAGATACCATAGCAACAAATATAATGATGAGGTAATTCAAGAGCAGTTTATTGTTTTGATCAATGCAGTTATGACAGAAAAATGGTTGGGGTTGGGAGTTTTATACCAAGGAATCTTTGGTAAGCAGATTAAGGGAGACTTTTTGGGGGTATCCCATTTTTCTGGCGAAATTTATTGTTAATTTCTAACAAAGCGGGTGTCTGTTGATCAAAATTATCACACATTCACTTGTTTCACAGTGCACGTCCAGCTGCATTCTTTCACAGAAAAGCAATGAATTAGACAAGTGATTTAACAATGCCACCTCTTTGTGCTTTCAGCTCACTGACAGCACCATTTCTGATGGCATACAACACCACAGATCATGTGTATTACTTGAAGCAGTATTCAGATATAAAAGATGAACTTACAGAGCAACAACTTGCATCTTTTCTTGAGGATGTGTTGGAGGGTCAAGCAAAGGTAAGTTCAGTGATTTGTGGCTGAACAGTTTTTTGTCATTTAGAGACAAAGTATAGGGCCTTATAGGGTAATTGACTGTATTTTGTGAGCATACAAGTGTGTGTTAAAAAACAAATTCATAATATAAGTGGTGGCTATAACAATGCAAGTAGTGTAAACATTGCACTGTAAAGTAGAGTAAGTACTTTGAGATGTTTAGTAAATGTAATGCAATGTAAGTAGTATATTTCATTTGAGTATCTCAGTAGAGGTAATGTAATATGCATCATAAAGAGGGTTCTTTGTGTAGAAATAAATAAAGAAAGAAGCATAGCTAGTAATAAATTATTTTCACAAATTAATAAATATCATTTTTAATTTTTAGGGATATGGGGGAGACTCGTATTTCCAAAGGTTTTACAGGGTAAGCTGTGCTTTGGATAATTGAAAAAATATTGAAATGTTTACCATCTCTGTCAGTATTTTATTTTTTATTGATAAATATTGATAAATATTATCATCTCTGGCTCCTTTTTTGTTGCAGGGAATTTGGGAACTTCTGAGATCAATTTATGTAAGTCAATATTTTCTTCTGCAGTTCATTCTTTTATCTGTTTTTGTTCTCATAACTTTAAACATTACAGACTGGTATAAACATCGACAGCCTCTGTGACTTACAGAACTTAGAAAGTTGTTCCCTATTATTAAAATCATCTGGGAATCCAATTCTTCTTCTATGGAACCCCTACTAATCATGTTCACCGTCACTAAGCAAAATGAAACCTTGATGCTATGAGTAACTCACAATGGAGCTATTAAATTTACATGTACTTGTGTAAAAAATCTGTGCAGTTCCAGAAAATATCAAACTCTCCCCACAGAACCTGGATTGGAATTTCCTAGTGGTATGGGATTCTCTAAGACCAAAACATTAATGAAATGCACCAAGCTTAATTAGAATTTCCAGAGGGGTTGGGGGAAGGCCCTTGAAAAAATTTCCTTCCATGGAGGAGTATTTTCTAGGACTACATCATTACAGTTTATATAGCTTTTTGAAATGGTCTTGATCACAGCAGAGGTCCGTGGAACTGTGGTAGCTCTTATAAGCTTGTAATTCTATTTGCTATCATAGTGTGTAGCTGTTATTGTTTTATGGCGAGGGGCATTGCTTCTGTTGCTCAGTCTATTGTTCTCTCAAAGGGTATCAAGCCATTCATGTGAAACCTTACAATAGCTGCTACGTGACCCCTAAAGAATGGTTTTCACTAGCAATGGAGTCGTAGTTGGAGTTGTAATCAGAAGGGTAGAGTGATACAATCTAGTGAAAATCGAGCTGACAGAGTCGGAAGCAGAACACTGATTCTGCTTATGACTCGGTCACTTGCGATCAAGTGAAAACTGCATTGTCAGCGTCGCATGCAGAAGAATAAACCAATCACAATGTTCGACTCTGGACCTTGCGATTGGCTGGTTCTTCTACTTTGGGTTCTGACTCCAACAACCAGCTTTCACAGGATCATAAGCGATGGAGTCGTACACGGAATCGGAAGAAATAGAAACGTTCTGATTCTTCCAACTCCGATTCTGTCGAACTTATGACTCCGCTTACGACTCCGATTTTCGATTTTCACTAGGTCGTAAGCTCTCTTACGACTCCGACTACGACTCGGACTCCAACTCCGTCGCTAGTGAAAACCTTTCTGGTGGCCATTGATAACCTTTTTTTTTTCAATACACAGGATATCTGGACCACTCAGCCCATTGCTGCTTTACTCATGTTTGGTTTTCCCCTGCTAATATTTACGTTTATCATTTATATGCTGTGTATTGCTGACCCTGGTCCCGAGGAGGAAGATTTGGATGACATGGAAGATGAAGGAGTTGAGGTTATGGCTGAGGGTGAATTTGATGAAAAAGAACTGAAAGATATTGAGGAGGAAGTTGATCCAAGTACAAAACCAAAGAAAGATTGAACTTCCAGTTAAGACGCATAAATGTTATAAGTTCTCGTTCAGACATTGTGCTTCTGATGACAGGGTCGGAAATTGCGCTTTCCTGGTCGCCAATGCGACTTAAAATTTTGCACTGGCGACCAGAATTTCACAGCTGGTCGCCACATTTTCCCATTTGGCAACTGAAAAAAAAAAGGTCAGTCACCAGTTAGCGCCTGCCTAAAAAAGTTAATTTCCGACCCTGTGATGTGCCAAACTCAACTATAAATATATAATTATTATAATTATTATTTAACAATTTTATTGGTTGAGGTTGTGCAAAATATTGTGGTTTGTCAGTGGTGAGCGGATAGGCAAATAATATTGATCTGCGAGACAATCACAAACCGTGATATTTCGCGATAACTAAATTTCAATAATAAATTGAAAGAATTATTGTAAGTTATTGTTTCATCATTTGATCACCAAGTTTGTTTTTTTTATTTGAATCACTCTTGCCTGTTAATAGTAATAATTTTAATCATGCATTCTTTATAACCTCCTCCAAGAATGAAGATCTATATATCATTATGCTTTTATAAACACATAACAACCCATGACCTCCATTTTTGCTTTTTTAAATTAGCTTTGGGATTAATTTTCTTTTTTCACAACTTCAACATTTTAACTACTCTCATTGGCGTCTAAATAAATTGGCACAACTGGGCTGCCACAGTACAACGTCTGTACTGAAGTTGCACTACTTGTCACAACTTAAGTTAGTTTAGGACAGCAGAAGCATAACAGCTGAACGCAAGTTTCCAAGAAACTTAAATTATTTATACTCGCTGATATTCGTCTTTTATTACTGGATGTATAATATGTCTACCGTTGTAACATAGGGAAACGGGGGATGTTTTAATGTAGGCTAAGAATGAGTTGCAAATCAACACCAATGACCATCATTCTCTGAAGTAGCATTAGGTATTGTTAAACATCTCTTTACTTGAAATTATATTTCTAATGCATGCATAGAAATTAAAGGAGCAATGGCCCATAGCAGGTATAAGACAGGAGCGGGGGGGGGGGGGATAACAGGGAGGGAAGGAAGGAGAACTTCCCCACATCTCCTACACTTTTCCTATTTACGCTTGCAAAGCATTGCTAGTCATTTTCTGATTATTTTATATTGATAGGCTTGATTTCCGCCGCTCTCTCGGGTCCGCATGCTACCCCCCCCCCCACCCCGATTTTTGCGGTGTGGGGGGGGGGGAGTGTTGAGTGTGGGCTCATTTCTCAAAATGGCGGCTGATAATCAAGTCTGTTAAATGGAAGGAACCGTAAAGATAATATTTCGGGAAGTTAAGATGACATCAAACAACCAATGTTAAAAAATAAACAAGGTGGCTATAACTAAGAAAGACTGAGATTTTATTATGCTTAAATAAAGGTTGTCTGTCTGTCTGTCTGTCAGTCAGTCAGAGGGCATGGAAAGAATTAACCATTTTGGAGATGTCGCTTCTTTGATGTGGCTCCTTTAAAGACACTCGTACCCATTGCGACTGCGCATCTTTCAATACCACGTGGACCTGTTTTAACAAGTAAACAATTAGATTGAGCTCAAGATATCTATCCCTTGAATTTCATGTAGAAATCGAGAGCGAATAATCGATTTTTTTTTAATATAAATGTACTTGGCGTTCAAAATTTTATCAAAAAACGCCAAGAAGCGGCCGTCACATTGTTAACAAGGGAACACGGCTATGATACTCGCTATCTTTCAAAGATTTGTATAAATCTGCTTTCTGTAGCGTTCTATCACGAATGCCGTTCTCTGATCGGCTTCGCTACTCACTACATGGATCTATTCTGTGATAGATAGTGAGTCATGGCGTAGCTGTATGCCCTTGTTAATAAAATGACGGCCGCTTTTCTTGGTCTCCGAAGTACCGGTGAGAGAATTTAGATTAAGTTTTAAACGACTAGCAGATTCACACTTGAACAATTAGATTATTCGCCCTCGATTTCTATCACGTGATAGTTGACTCTTCCCTGGGTGCCAAGGTTTTTCTTGCGCGGTTATGTCCCTCCTAATTTGTAGCTTCTCTCATTACTACATTTCAAGCTGTAACGTTTTCCCATATTTTTAAATTTTTTACGTTACTTTTTTCAGCGTTGCTTATTTCTTAGCCCTGTCACTGAGTCTTCTGTTTATATTTATTTTTTCATTTGTTACGTTGTATTTCACTTGTTATATTGTATTTCTCATTTTGTGTAACACCCCGAAGAAGGAAGGTCATTCCTTCCAAAATATTAGAAAATATTCCTATACTGTGTCATCAGTCTTGCTAATTTTCGTCTATTATTCAACTTATAGCTGATTAAGGATATCATTACAGTGCCCCAAAAAAGAAATTTTCATTATTTTGCCCTATCTAGGTATTCAAAGTAAAATTGTTACTTAACAGCTTAAATCATGTATTTACAAGTTCTACGGTAGTTTTAATCCTAAGATTATTTTCAGGAAAACCCGCCGCGAGGGAGAAAAATCCTCTGGTACCCAAGGTAAGTTGACCTGGGCTGCGCCCTCGTCAACTATCGCGATTTATAGTCTCCGGTTCTTATTGGTTGGTGACGCGATAGTGTTCATCCGCGGAGAAACACTATTAGCCCGTGAAGGTGCCCTATGCACCGTGAAAATTTTTCTGTAAACAAGCGGGCTTATAAAAAAGAAATGATAAATAAACAATTGAATTGTATTAGGTGGATTTTTATCGTTTTCTTTTTCAGATTTTACATTGAATTTTAACAGCTTTCATTTTGAAAATAACTATGATTTTTGAACTGACGCGGAAGTCTATCAGCCGATAGCTCGTCGACAGAAACAGTCTATTGTTTATTAGTATAAATTTACCGTAGTCTATTGTGAATCCGTGAATTTGATTGGCTATATTACCGTTGACTATATAACAATTATTCCATGAGCCCGCGTTGGATATGAAGTGATAAAATAACCAACAAGCGCGAAACGCGAGTAGGTTATAATCACTTCATATCCAACAAGGGCGAATGGAATAATTGTTTTAGTAAATTCTCAAACCGGGTTTTGCCGCCGATTCTTTTTTCCACAATTTTACAAAGAGAAAAATTTTAAACTTGGCGCACTATTTTCCATATGACGTAAAACTCCGACTATTGGCTCATAGTCGGAGTTTTTTAGCCAATCAAAAAGCTAGAAATGCAATAGTCGGAGCCGAGAATTTACTAACTGCTGATAGTCAACAGTTACGCATCAGTGCACATCACGCATCACGTTTGAAACTGATGTAACATAACAGTTCTTTTCTACGCGTTACTTGACTTTTTTTTCTTTTTATGCAATGAGACTACGGTAAATTTATACTAAAACAATTAGACTACGCGCCCTCGTTTTCTACGAGCGATAGTCAACTCGGCTGCGCCTCGTTGACTATCTGCTCGTAGAAAACTCGGACTCAGTCTAATTGTACTAGCGGTCTATCACGAATGCCGTTCTCTGATTTGCTACGCTGCTCACAAAACGATGACCGCTCTTTGGCGGTTATGAAGTGTCTGTGAAGAGGATTTCCATTACGTTTTGAACGACTAGTACATTTATAATTGCTTCACCCTTTCAAACAAAAAGAACCTAATCGCAGATTAGATACTGACCGGTACACCTGATTAAAAGTCAAATGATTAAACTTGTACAATTCTTCAAAATGGTGGCTAGAGGCTGTGCGGGATGAAGGTCGATGAACATAAGCAGAAGTTACGTGTAATTTAATGACACCGGTAGCTTAGAACATTAAACAAGTACTCATTTGGAATTTTTTTAGGAGTCCATTGGGGTAGTCCGTGGACTGGGGGTCAGTGTTTTGTCTACCACTCCCTTGAAGGGTTACATTTTACAAAAGGATTAAACTTTGTGAAAACGTTTGTAACATTGGCAATTTCTCACGCAACAGAGCCACTTCTACAAAATATGACCAAGATTGCTTCCCTGTTTACTCACCTTAACTATACACCCCTGTAAGTGCGCCAATTTTTCAAAATCAAGGTTGTCTACGAAGTCTTTGACCCCCAAATTTTTTTTACGTTTTCTGACACAAGTAAATCAGATCTGACTGCAGGAAAAAATTTTAAAAATCTACCGACTGGAAACTTTTGGCACGAACGTCCTTAAATATTTGATCTCGAAGACTAATGCAGAAATTTCTAAACGAGGGTTAATATTTCATGGAATTTCAGCATAGTCTGCTTCATTTGGAGGGTTGCAACTTGTAAAGTTCTAAATAGGTCATACCACATGTGGGTCAGTCATTGTAGTGGAATAAAAATGCGTCAAATACTTGAAGTGGAAAGGTCATTAAACCTTGTAAGGAAGTGTATCAGAAGAGTAATATATTCCTTATGGTTAGTGTACTCATCTCCAGATCCAGCATCCAGATTCGAGCCTTGGCTGGGGTCATTGTGTTGTGTTCTTGGGCAAGACACTTTACTCTCACAGTGCCTCTCTCCTCCCAGGTGTATAAATGGGTACCGGTGAACGTTAACTTAGCCTCCTATGCGGACATTCTTTGGTCTCTTCATACAATCCTCCTCCTTCACGAAGTTTGTGTGATGAGCCCAAAGAATGTCTGCGTAGAAGGCTAACAATAACACTGTATGGACTAACATCTGATTCAGGGACAAGAAGAAATACTCCTGGTCGCTTCATGCTTCAAAAACTGGGATATGCTCCGGCCTGATGGGCCACTTGGCTGGTATGTAGACTTTACCTTACAAAGATGAATGGGTTAAGAGGGTGCTAAAACAAATCAGGACAGCAGTTCAAAACGCTGATCAAATACACCGATCTGCAACAAATGAATTTGAACATTTATTCACAGATTATTTTTTCTTCAGAGCATCTTGTTCAGCCTTCTCCCTGGCCCTCTTCTCTCGGATGCCAATCAACCTGGCATTAGCACGTGCAATACGCATGCTACGGAATACACTGGTATTCTTTTCCTCATCAGTGATCTTGCGAGCCTTGATGGGTAGACGTGACTGTTGGATGGGCATAACTGCACCCTGGAGTTGTACAGCATTGGCCAACTCAGCAGGCTGAAATTTTGGAGGAAAACATTAAAAATAAGCGTGTTTATGAATTCTTTCTTATGTGTGATCTCTAAACAATGCAATACATTGATAAGTATGAAATGTTAATTTTTATGAGCATGGGCCAAAGATAAAAATCTGGATCCCGGACATCAGCTGGGCATTCTTATCACCGAACTACGAACTACTAGCTCTATGTCACTGAACTACTTGACAATTCAGTTTACTTTTTAGTTGTTTTCACATTTATAGTGCGTTAACTGAAAGCAAGGCCACCCAGACAATGAAAACCAATCAGATGGCAGAACTGAAACAATAGATTCCACAATTAGGCCAATCAAATGTCCAATACAAAACAATGAAATTTCAACTATCTCATTGAGATGCTTGCAACTGTATTGTCGGTTAGTAAATTTGATTGGTTTTGATTGCCATGATTGGTTTTCGTTGTCTATGTGGCCCCAGTTTCAGTAGCGCACTGTTAGAATATGCAAGGAATCAAAGTGAAACGTCAGACCAAGTAAAATAAAAGAGATCCAAAAACTATCAGCTGACGAGTTGCTGTACTTTGGAACACTGCATCCAGACACTACTGAAAATTTTAAGCAAATATGCCAAAGTTTGATGGAATGTTTTCAGTTCACAAGCAGACTAAAATGTGACCTTGATTCAAACGTAAAGCAAGAATGTGACAGATTTAAGTTTTATTAATGTGAATATGTATATGATTATCATTATTGAACCATGCTGAAGTAAAGGATTGTTGCTGTTATCAATTTTCATTCTCAAAATCAAAAGCCATCCTCAAAATCGTAAGCTATTTTACCACATGCATGGTAAAATGGGTACCTGTAATTTGCTAAAATCCTATTATTAAACCAAAATATGATGCACTTCAGTTACAGATCTAGATTAAACCTCTTTTGGCTTTATCCAGTTGCACTTGGCAACAAAACATACCATGACAGCAGAAGCCACATGATAAAAGTTTTCGAGACATTGTTCCTGTTTTGCCTGGTTTGGCATCTTTCTGGAGCATTTTGCTCAGAAAAGAAGAGACTTCAAGAGAGTGGGATTGCAGATAACATGTTTTGAACCAGTAACATAGACACCAACTATGTTAAGCAAACATGCAGAGATTCTGACTGCTTCTAGTTCAAATTGAACAGAAGCTACCTGATTCTAGACAAAGAGACAATCAAAAGGTATGTGAATTGTCAATTACTGCGTCTGGAACAACATGTACTTCTTTTGATATTACGTACCTCACTGTCTCCCTGTTTGGGCTTGCTTGCCTTCCTTGGGAAGACAATCAACTTGCTCTTGTACTCTTTAAGCCTTTGAACATTAGCCTGAAGGGATTCTGCAGACCTGTTTTTTCTCCTGTGGTCAACTGAAATACCGATGGTTGGCGCAACTTTTCGCGATATGCCAGCAGCCTAGAAAGGAAAAAAAGAAAAAACAACTACAATGTGAAATCTGTTAACCCCTAAGGTACCTTAACTCATTTGCGGAAACGATGGTTTTGGTCTACCGTCAGGATAATGCTCTACTTGCATAATGGCTTCATTTGCAACAGCTATAAGAAACTTTCCCTTTTTCTTTTTCTCATGATAAATTTGGCAGTTCTATTTAATCCCACTGAATTCTGGTAGATGCAGTCATTAACAACATCATGCAAGTGTGCTATTACTGTTACAATATCTTTTTTGGCATTCAATGCAAAAACGCCAGTCAGGTATTGCCCAGATGGTCGGATGCATAGTCAGTGCACTTATGGTTAGTCTGCTGGTCTCTGGTCGGATCACACACAGTTGAGGTTGGAAGCCTGGATAGGGTCATTGTGTACTTGGCCAAGTCACTTTCTCTCAAAGTGCCTCTCTGCCAGGTGCATAAATGGATACAAGTGAATTTAATGCTAGGGGTAACCTAACAGTGCAAAAGTTAGCATCCCACCAATGAGGGAATACAAATAAACAGTCACTAGTATCATGGTACAAAACCAGGATAAACTCCAGCTGCAACTTTTGCCTTCGGGCAACTGTAGAAAAAATACTTTTTCATAGAAGCTCAAGTGTTGGATACCCATGATTTCATGGCTAGGAACTTTTGGGCTCCTTGTAATATTTCTTAGACCACTACCTTGAGGCAATGGACCTTTTTTGCCATATGTTAGCCATTTTGAATTCTTTTGCTTCAGAGAGTGATTATGGGATGCTCCAATCTCTTCCCCAGAGATCACGCTCCTTTCAGTCAGCAAAGGAATTGTGACCTCTGGGAAGGTCCAACACTGGAAGTCCACAATTCATGCACTTCCCATCACTCTGTGCATGCTCAGAGTCAAGTCTGACAATCTGATTGGCTGAGAATATGAAACAAATTCCCTGCACATGCTCCAAAAATTAGACCTTCAAAGAGGTCGCAATTCTTGGGGCTGAACAAAAGGAGCACAGCCTCTGGGGATGAGAATGGGGATGCTCAGGAGCACATTAGTATGTATTCATTTTGTCCCCTGAGCATCCCATAATACACTGTAGCTATTTGAAACAATAGAATTTGAAATAGCTGCCTTATTGCTAAAAAGGTCCATTGCTTTTGTTTCGCAGATTAGCCAAATAACAAAACCCACCTTCAGTTCCTCTAATGTGAAGCCTCGTCCTGCCCTTATCTTGGTGTTGTATTTGAAAGTAGGACACCGCACAATTGGTCGAAGGGCACCGGCAACTGGGCGAGGTGCAACCTGCAAAGCTCTCTTGACACGAGCAGCACGCTTACGCTTCTTACGTCCAGGCTGATCGAACCATGTCCTTACATAGTTCTGCCACTGCTTGTGGAAGTGGTTATTATGTATCATGTTGTTGTGTTTGGGAGCCATGGTGGTATGGCCGAGGCTTTAAACCTAGAGGTGACAATACAGAGAATGAAAAATCACTATGCCATAGATAATTATATTCATATTAAGCAAAATCTTATGGGACTTTTTATAGTATTTCGTCTCGGGAAACATTGAGATTCTCGGGAAACAAAATTCACTGTTCCCCTCGGGACCAGTCATTAAGTGTTATTGTTGTTAGAAACTAGGAAACAAAGCACAGCTGTTGACACAGTGGTATGCCAGTGCATCCTACAATTGGCAAGTTTTACATGGAACACTACAATTCCATCTGTTGGGACAACTCTAAAGCACAACATATAGGTTTTGATCAGAAGTGGACAGCACACAAGAATAGTTACATTTTATTTGAATGAATGAGAATGAATGAGACTTTATTGAACACTCCTCTGAGGAGCTTTTATGTGATCAATGCATAATATCAATAACCTACAAAAGTAAATTAATGTATAAAAAAGATAATAACTAGGACAAAATCTAGGAATCAAATGCCTAAATGTCCCACAACATGTGCTTAAGCTTACATTTAAAAACTCCACGATTTTTACTTAATTTAAGATCTTTATCTAAACTATTCCATAAGCTGACAGCTCTGTACTGGAAGAAAAGCTGACTGTTGTGAATTTCATGTCTCGCGACCAGAATCTTGGCCTCTGGTAACTACCTTAGATCTAAGATAATCAGGAGTGCAACCCATCATGCACGCATGCATTTACTTGTGACTGTAAATTTTCAAAATTTCACTGGCCAGTTGGTATATTAGCACTTCATAGTTTAAATGTCAGTGAAAGTCAACCTGCCATTGCCAGCCAGCAAAACATTCTTACTTGGACTGACTTGTACAACAAAAGTTGTATTTAGCCATGTATGTTATTTTCAAAGTTATATCCCACTCGAGTGACCGCAGAATACTGCAGAATACTCAACAGCCACATTCCACTTAATCTAAGCTTCCTTATAAAGTAAAAGTGAGATGTGGAGATACAAATTATGAACCACTCTCATTCAATTTATAATGATATATATTGGATTAATTTCTGCAGTTCACCTATCCCACTAATTCCAAGGTTCAGTCTCCAGCAGACTCCGGGAACCTTGACAGTGTTGTCAAACTTATTACTTTTTAGTTCTAATACAATGTGATAATAATTATAAAATAAAAAAACCCATCAACATTCTGGCCTACTTCGTTCTATAAAACACATTTAATACACATGTACAAACCACTGGAGGAACACCGTAAACAGCGCTTAATTTTTTTTAAAAAAAACAAGCTTACGAAAGTCAAAAATGCTTAACGCTCCAAAATGGAGATATTAATTTTAGCAAACGGTTTAGCTAAAGAGAGCATCTTTGGATATTTTCCATGTTCAACTAATATTATTTAATGGCAAAGTAACGTCTGGAAATAAATAGAGGTAAAAAACTGTACTAGGGAAGTGTTCTAATGAACTTAGTCACAGGTTTGACGGAAAATTTATCAAAACATCAAAGTAACGAGATATATCCAAACAGAATAAGAAGATGCCTGAGAAATCGACGGATTGTTTCACAACACTGACCTTACAACCAAAACTTCACCACAACGCAAGGAAAGAGGACGAGAAGAGAAAGAACTTGGTGCATTGTGGGTATCTCGTGGTGGGCAGCGGTATTTTTCATCGACACAAAAAAAATTCGAGAATACACACATGTGCTAGAACTTGTTCGTGAATTTATTTTAATATATCTGTTTTTAGTGTAGAATGTCTGTACAGAAATTAAAGAAATCTCCGAAAGATCTCGCCGCAGCAAACGGGTCAGTGTCTGCGACAGTGAAGAAAGCTTTTAAGACGAATTCGAATTGGGAAGATAAGGTAAGTTCTTGTCGAAAGTGCCTATAGATAAAAAAAAAACTTGTTTGACGACTTTGGTGTTTGGTTTGCAAGTTGTCTTGTAGAGTGATCTCCTTGGCTCTATTTAACGTATTTTAATAATCTAACATCATAACAGTTGTGAAGGAAAACGTACTGGCAATCAATTTGCTTTTTTGCAGTACGTTTTCATGCATATGCACAGGCCGGCTCATACGGATCGGACAGAGTCAAGTATTTTGCATTTGACAATTGATTTAGTACTGTTTGTAAGGGGTGCCTGGACAAGCTAGACACATTAGAAGTTCCTTGTACATAATATGATACCTGTGGATTTCCGTGATTCTGTTACATGTTCACAGCTGACATTTGCTTAGTTCTCATGCCACAGGTTACCCTGGGTGCCAGAGGTTTTTCTTTGCACAGTTTCTGGTGTCCGTCATGTCTCTATTGTGACCCGCACAGAAAACCTCTGGAGCAGAATGCAATTTCTTTGATATCCCCGAGCCAACAACAAGGCAGTTTAAATCTGTCTAGTCCAGAATCTGGACCAGAAAGCTGATTGGCTCTTGGTGACCTCCCAAAGGTTTTCCCATCCCTTTGCTGAGCAAAGGGGTGGAATTGCGAAGTTTAGTCCCAGCAAGGATGTTTGGCGGTTTTTCCAATGGGATTCGGGAAATCATTGTTATTTCAATTAATTCTTGGACTCTGTGTTGAACTAGGTACCCAGTGCTTCAACCTCTGTTATACGTGACAAGCCTGGAACAGCATTTTGAGTGCATCTTTTCACTATCTGTGGTGTCTCCTTTCTGAATTCTCTTTTTGCAATATTTACAAATTCTTTGACAGTCGCTTCAAATCTTTCTATTCGACTGTAGCACTTTTTACAAAGAATTTGTGGGCCGACAGACAGATTGTCATCCTTGACAGTGAAAAGTGTCCAGATTCTTTTTGAAATTTTCAGTTCCTGAGCATTTTCCAATACAAAGCTGTAATATCCACCATTACACACAACATTAGCGTCAGCAGGAACCTTTTTCATGGGAGTATTACATAGTGTGTTATTACTGTGGAAGCATACCAGATATCTGTCATCTCATGTGAAACTGTCATGTCTTCATGTGACAGTCCATGTGAGCACAGTGGGAGATGCTCACTGTGATTGGTTTTTATTTATTTATTACAATCAATGGTTAAAAATCAAAGGATGAACTGTAAAGGAGTCCTAGATCCCATATAAAAACAGATCGACTAAAAAATAGTTAAACTCATCACAATAGATAAGCTTGGGGAATGATGCCTGAAATAAAGAAGGTGGGGCTTACCTAATACTTACCATGCAGATCGACTAAAAATAGATAAAAACACAATACACGTTTAAATGTTAATCTGATAAAATTGATCAAAGTTCATTGAGAAGAGTGAATGAAACCGCTCTGTACCACTGGCCTTCAGCCTTTTCATTGTCCTGCGCAAGAAAAAAAACCTGTGGTACCCAAGGTAGCCACATGTAGTGTGGTAGAGAGAAGATCTATAGAGGGCTGTCATTGAGTTTTGAGTCATCTGTAGCCTTGTTCTCCATATCTGTAGTGAACTTGCTACTCTGTGGTTGAATTCTATGAACAACAGGCAATTTAACTCGTAGCATCAACTGCAGGAAAAATCAAGCAAACTCAGGCCATAACAGGTGTTACAGGTTACAGCTCATAGTGACAGCCCTGCTATATCTCCTTAAATATGATTAAAGCAGGACAATAATTACTATAATAATAACAAGCTGGTTACAAATTAGTTGTAATATAACATGTCAAATTATTCTTGCATTTTGATTGGTTCTTGTGATCAGTGGACCTTGTTTGCTTGGACAGTTTGTTGACCCATAAAAGTGCACGCAACATGGTTTCAGTTTGTTCAATTTTGCCTTTCTGCTCTTTTTCTCACTAGGATGAGTTCCTTGATGTGATATACTGGTTTCGACAAGTTTTAGCTATCCTTTTAGGCATTGTTTGGGGTATACTGCCTTTGAAGGGAATTCTCGCCATAGGACTGTAAGTATGAAAGGCAACAGATGTTCTGAACACACTAGGATGGTGTAATCTAAATTGACCTGTGAGATCCCCTCAGCCCTCAGTGAAAATTTATCATTAAGGTGGCCGAACACAGTTTTCACGCGTGCTTTTGCTGATGCAATATTTAGCATGTGCACAAGGATTTCAAAGAACAAACATGCCGTCAGTAGAGCAATCATTTTATTTACTCAACACCTGCACTATCTGTGTTATTTTTCTCTATAATTGAACGCAATGTATTGATGGCTTTTGTCTTTAATTACAAAGATGGAACGTAACGATGCAAAGAACCCAGCAATTTTCAGCTTTTGTTTGTTACTGAAAGAACCCAGTTAAATGCAACGCATGCGCAGTTGCTCGAAAAATTGAGACCGATTGCTTTAGCAGAAACATGCCGATTTCTAGCGATCGAGTCGTTAGAATTTCAAGAAATTTGGCAGAAAAATAGATCAGAGACCACATGAATGATCTATCAAAAAAATCTGAATTTTGACATAGGGAATTTTAATAATACAGAAAACGTTTAACGGCGAATTACGAACATCGCCTATGTCAAAATTTTATTAGAACCGCATTGACAGAAGGGATTTAATGTCAATTCTCGGTGTGCAAAATATGAAAAAAATCTAACGACTGGATTTTTTTTAAATAAACAAAAACCATTATTTAAGTCTTGCTTTTAACCAGCCCCATTGCCATGGCAACGGCACACAACCTAGTCAAAATGCAAGAATAATTATTTCTGTGGTTAACCTTGACTCTTGCAAAAAATGGGCGCCAAAGCATAAATAGTTTAAAAGTTATGGTGAATTAGGCATAGGCACTTGAAAACTGTGTTCAGCCACCTTAAATTAATCTGATTTACCACAACAATCAGGGCTTGAGACTAACGGTAGCGAACTAGCCACAGACTAGTGAAAAATTCCATTTTAGCTAGTGGTTTTTGCGCTTCACTAGCCATTTTGGCTAGTGAAAAATATGTGAGCACTCTGCAGCACTGTAGGTCCAGAGGAAACCACTGAATTAAAAGTTAATTTCAAATTTGTCACAAAACGAAATTGAGTCAAAGCATGCAGAATTTAAAACATTGGCTATAATATGTATCAATTCAGGGCTGTTCTCTAGCAGCGCCCGGAAGCTTCCGTTATTGGGTGACAAGAAAAACATATACGTAGTCGGCCCACCAGGTGACCTCCCTTTTAAGGGTTAACTTAGAGATGAAATCAGTCTCATAATAGTTTGTCTTTCCCTTTTTGACTTCTTGTGTTGCATTGATGAAGTTAACAAGGCAAATGTCTCAATTCAGAATGTTTAAATCCATCTGTAAAGTCAAAACATCATTCCTTCAATGGCTCGGTCTGTATACTTCATATAACGTCAACAAAAAGTCTTTTTAGTTCTTGTGGTTTGCATAATGGCATGAAAAGTTCCTAATTGAAAGTGAATTAAATTATCAGAAGCATAGAGGGCAAAGAGGGAAAAAAGGACTTAATTTTTCTAGACATATATCAGCCATTTTAAGTCAAAAAACGCGTAAATTTTGTCTTTCCTTGTGGACTTTTACAACAGTATTACAAAAAATTACTCGTGAATGGTTTATCTTTGGCATCTGTAAATAGGATAAATTCCCTAGAAACAATGCAAGACATTTTTATTTGAGTGTGGTTAGTGCGCTTGACTCCGGAGCAAGCGGTCCGGGTTCGAGCCCTGGCCGGGGCATTGTGTTGTGTTCTTGGGCAAGACACTTAACTCTCACAGTGCCCTCTCTCCACCCAGGTGTATAAATGGGTACCTGCGAATTGTTTGGAAACCTAACAAAATTGCAGGGAAGTGACCTGCGATGGACTAGCATCCCATCCAGGGGAAGTAGAAATACTTCTAACCGCTTTATGCTACAGAAACCGGGATAAGCTCCGGCAGCTATGAGCCAACCTTGGTTCCAAGGCTTCACTTAATGATGTTGGAATCCCTTGCTGTTAATGATAATGACAATGACGATAATGAAATGTCTTTCTTCATTCGATAAAAATTCATAGCAGATGTTTGAATTGACAGAGATACAGGGCTTTCATTAGGTTTTTAGTCCCCTATAGCCTTATTCTCTATACCCATAGCAAATTTGCAACTTTATTGTTTAATTCTATCAACAACTAGCCTCCTACGCAGACATTCTTTGAGCTTTTCACTCGGTCTACTTCCCCCACAAACATCTGAAACGAACAGCACAATTTTTTCCTTTTATTTGCACACATCCCAATCTAGGCTGCATTCTTTGCCCCTATGATTGGCTGGAGATCACGTGAAAATTACTTTTGGGCCAATCAGTACTGGCTTATTTTGTAGTAAAAAGCTAATAACAAACTAAACAGGCTCCTTGGGGCAAGAAGTACAATGCAAACTGCCCATTTAAATCCTCTTCAATGCGAAAATGCCTTAACAAACTTTTTACCCCGCCCTAACTCTCCACTGTTTTGCTAATTCAAGATGGCAGCCTGAACAACCGATGGGAATATCCACTCACCCTGCCATAATCTGCCTGCACTGCAGGCTAGGAGTGCTGATAATGGGATTCATGCTATGTATGTCAGCATATAGCACTTTGTAGGAAAGCTTGCAAGTCTTGACAATAATAACAAACTGTAAACCAATGTCGTTTTTTTTTTAGATTTGCGTTGATAAATGCTGGTGTTTTGTATATATACTTCACAAACTTTCAAAAGATTGATGAGGAAGAATATGGTGGGCCGTGGGAACTGACTAAAGAAGGTTTTATGACATCATTTGCTTTATTTCTGGTAAGTACTTTAAGTGATAACGTTTTAGTCAGTTGTTGGTCATTTTGTTAGCATCTGACAAAATATAATATTTCCAGGCTTCTCACAAACTTAAAAATTTCAAGGAGCCACCTCAATACCTTTAACATCTCGAAACATCTGAACAAATGTTGTAAAAACTAGTAATATTTCTATATACAGTGGAACCCCGCTATAACGAAATGTCACGGTACCGAAAATATGTTCGTTATAGCGAGGTCTTCTTTATAGCGAAGACCCGGCCATTATAACGAATTATCTGGTTAACAACGAAAATATCCGTTATAGCGGGGTAACCAAGCTGAACCAAGCTGAACAATGGATATAATGCAAAACAGTCTGCAGACTTGCGCATGAACAGCTACATTTAAATAAAGCAAAGCTTTGAAGGTCAAAATTTCCCTATCTTGACCAATAGGAGTCGTGTTTGGCTTAAAAACCATTTGTATCATCATCTCATTTTTACTGACTGCGAGGGACAAGACAAAATATTCGTTATAGCTGGGTAAATTGTGCGTTGGGACCGTCAAAATCGATTCGTTATGGCGGGGTTTGTTTCCATATATTTTACTGTAAATCTGCTGGGCTTTCAAATGTTGTTCGTTATAACAGGGTCTTCGTTATAGCGGGGTTCGTTATAGTGGGGTCCCACTGTACTCCTTTTCTCCAATTCTATCATCATCATCATCATCATCGTTGTCGTCATCATCGTCATTATTATTATTGTTATTATTATTATTATTGTTGTTGTTATTTTGGGAGCAAAAAGGGAAATTTGTCATCAGTGGGCTCTCCTTTTCTTCCTTCCACTGTGTGTCTATCTGTCCTTTTTTTCATCCATTCTTCCCTCTTTTGCTAGAAATTCTTGGGTCTTGAAGTCTCGGAAATCGTTATGATGAGTAACAATGGCTCATTTTCTGTGTTTCATACATATATCTCAAAGTCCAAACTTGTTCAAGTTTCATTTCCAGGTTTCAAAATACTATCTAGTAGGGTTTTAGCATCTTAGCACTTGAGTCTCAGATTTTACCATTGATCATCCACTATTCTGTATTTCATCAAATTTATTTAGCAGCAATTTTCTTGAATTATTTTATTTACAGGTAGTCTGGATCATATTTTACTCTGCAGTTCATTTTCCCTAACTTTGTACAATGTATTAAACAAAGAGTCTATGACAAGTATATGCATGAATGCCAAGGAGAAAAGCCAGTGATGCAGTCATTCTCAATGCACTATTCTCATGGTTGCTGTTGGCATCAAGATTATACCTGCTACTTGGACATGAGAAGAGAAATTTAATACTGGCATCGTTGAAGATAACAATACTCTTATCTTTACTAAAAATGTTGCAAAAATTAAATAACAATATTATTTTCTACAGCATTTGTGGAGAAATTGTTTGCAATCCCATTGGTTCCTGTATAATTCTAACAATGCATGGAAAACCTCACAGTAATTGGGTCCCTGCCATTGTTAAAATTTCATTGAAGTTTAAAAAATATTTTTTCTTTAGTAAGAATAATTTACAGACAAGGTATTGTGACTGATTGACATTCTACAGCTGACCTCAAGATTAGCAAGTAAATCCTGTATTGAAAAAATGTTACTGACTTTGGTTTTAAATAGTTCAGGTAAAACAACATTTTTTACTTTTGCGTCTTCGCAAGTCAAACTTAGTGTCTGAAGTGTATTATTACAATAGACATTAAACTCCAAGAATTTTGTTGTTTTCTTCAGAGCCCTAGTACATTCCTTGAAAAACTTTTTGTAACACTTTTGAAATTCTACCGTCTCTCAGTAGTAGTAACCTTGTTGTGACTGGAACAGTTCTTTGGCTGACTGGATGTCTATAAAAAAATTCAACTATGAAGATCTGTGTTTAGTGTCCCTGATTAGTTGTTACAACTTGTAACTGAAGATCACAACCATGTAAAAACCAATCAGAGAACTTCACAATCATATTTAATCCATGAAATGCTATGTAAGTAGTATCAACTCTGAATAAAGAACTTGTTAGAATTTTGGTTTTGCTTTATCTTGTGGGAGGCACGGTGGCCTCATGGTTAATGCACTCGACTCCTGAGTGAGCAGTCCGGGTTCGAACCCTGGGCGGGGACATGGTATTGTGCTCTTGGGCAAGACACTTTACTTTCACAATGCCTCTCTCCACCCAAGTGTTTAAATGGGCACCGGTGAATTTAATGCTGGAGGGTAACCCTGCGATGGACTAGCATCTCATCCAGGGGGGCCTGCTGAGCGACAGAAACAGAGTTTCAAGTCGGGGTGGACAGGAAGTTGTTTTTGTAGGTCTACAATCCCCCACAAATGTTTGTTTTATAAATATTTATCACATAGCTAAAAGATGTGGAATTGCTTTCTTCAGTGTGATCACTGTTATCAGATAATTTTCAAGTGAAAATGGTTGTACTCGAAACATAAGCACTTGTCTATCATTACCCTGCGCTCATACAGATATTAATGTTACATAATCTCTCCAACTACCTAAGCCAGAAAATTATTTAGAATAATTTGATTCTGTTTAGGTTTTATGAATTAAAAAGACTCAGATCAATGTGATCTGATATATGTCATTAAAAGTACCTTTGGCTGCTAATTTGATGAATCTAGTGCAGTAGTTTTGTATCTTGCACTGCAATAGCCTCCTTTCTATCCAACCTTCCCAAAATTGTTAGAGGTCGTTAGAAACACAGTGAACCCAACTTTTTAATTTGTACTGCATTGTCCATAAGCAGCCAATATTTCATTTTTTAATAATTTTAGTTCTCAATTACGTAGCTTAGAATGCAAGACCAATCTTCATTTTAGCGGAGCTCCGGCGGAAGGGCCGCCAAGCAGAGGAAAGAAAAGGAAACCCATGAGTTGATTTTCTCATGGTTATCCTGGCCAGCGGCATTGCTCATGGGCGTGTACGCATGACGACGGAGTCATGCAACATGGCGGCCATACTCCAAATATTTGGTTGACAGAGACATGCAGCCTTGGTTTACCGTGTACTTCTTTGAAGTTGGACATCCATGTTATGATCAATTGACACCTGTCAAAACAAGGTATCTGCTGACCAGTATCACATCACCATATCTCGGGCTCAACTGTACTGCTCATCGAGGTCACGTGTTTTTTTGAAGTTGACCAAGCTGACCAAGTGCTGGTTTTTTTACTAGATCGCGGGCTCATGTCAGGTTAACTTGTTGAAAACAGGGCAGGATTGTTCGGAAGCCTTTTAATGCTAGCCCAGGATTAAAATTTATTTGAATTATATCTTTTTATTGTATACAAATGTTTTTTGCTGCTTTGTTTTTAGTATATGGGGATTATAAAACTCAAAACAGAAAGTCAAACAGTAAACAGAAAACCTCACCACAAAGTTACAAAACTCAAATCAACATTCTACCTTTTCTTGGGTTAGCTCAATCAGGCACTGAACAACCCGGCCAAGGAGCTACGCTTTTAGGCTGGCCTAAATTTATATATTATTAACGTCTGTAACATTTTGATCCACAAAATGACTTTCGATATTTCATATATATAGTTCCCTGATCTGACCCTAGAAATCCTACTTTGTATGCTATACGTGCCTATTATTGCCAACGAAACTTTTTGCTCGAGGGATGGGAGAGCTGCGTGCAGTAGCATGTCGATCACGTGCTTCTTGACTGCAACCTTTGTCATGCTAATGTGATTAAGACTTGAAAGTGATTCTATAATGTTGGTATTTGAACGGAAATATAAACATGCAGTGAAACAAAAACTCCCACAAACAATGACGTTAAGTAATTCACCGGTATAGTTGCCATACATGCTTTCAAAAACTCGTTCTGGTAGTTTATTACAAACTCTAGTTGAAAGGAGAGCCGACAGCCATGATGCCTGTGGCGAACGGACTTCAGATGTCAGAGAACGGTGAGGCGAGAAGTGATCCGCTCATCGAACGGGTGACCGGGAGCTCGCTTCAAGTGGTAAGCGACAACTTGAACTTCTTAATTTAGAGAAACAGCGCTCTTGTCGGTATGTAAGCTTTAATGAGTAATAATTTGACCAATATCACTTCTGTGATTGAGTCCATTCGGCGGGAAGCCTTCCAATTTCAAGCTTGCTATCATAAAAAATATTTGCTCATTTGGGCCTGTTATCACGAAACAAAACTCAAACATATACTGTGCGCAAAGCTCAAGCTCCGGCGAGTAATCGCTGAGTTTGATTTTACAGTGATCAATTTTGCCTGCCAAATTATTTACTGAGTCCTCTTTGGTAGAAAATCTTTAAGCTTTGTAATTCTCATTCATACACGCACATTTGACTTTATGCCACTTAGGATGATAGTGAATTAGGCTCTCGCAAGACATCTGCCAGATGGAAGTTACAACATAAAAGACAAGTTCTAAATCAGAAAATATTCAAGCAGACGAAGTTGCGAGACGGAGCAGAGAATTTGATGAAAGCCCTCAGGTGTGAAAATTATTATTATAGTTAATTCAGTTTAACCTAATGTAGCTTGCACATATGCACATTGTATTGATCTTTGATCTCTCTTATATTTAGGTATCAGCTTGTGATTTCCAGAATTTTCTGTTGTTTACTGTTTTAATTTGATTTGATTCGCATATTTCATGGTCTGTTTGTTTTGACAGAGAAGAATGTGAGTGTTTAAGTACTTTTTAGACTCATACATTCGAATGTTTGCGATCAAATCAAATTGAATTAGGTTGTAATGATATCAAGACGATTGATCAATGCAAGCTTGAGGCCAAAATGGCTAGATATTGGATAAGTGCTTTTTTGCATCTTTATGGACCAAGATGGAGTTGACATTCATTAAAATGCCCAAAAGAAAACAAGGCCAACATCTCGTCATCTTGACTGAACAAGCGTGGTCAACAAAGTGTTTATTATCAATAAATGAGATTAAAAATAACAAAAAGGTTCTTGATCTGTTGTTTTTATTCATAAAAGGGATAGTGTTTTTTTGCATGATAATTAACAACTATTCACCGAAGTGGAAGTGGCTAGCGGTGGATATTTGCCGAGCCACGAAGCGGTGAGGTAAATACATGTATCCAACACTAGCCACCGACACTGAGGTGAATAGTTGTTTTAGTATATACTAAAACAGTGAGATAATATACACCACAAAAATTAATTTGGATGATTTCTTCACTTGTCATGGCTGCAAACCGGGATGCCATTTTCTCTTGAGTTGCTCGGAGGTAAATAGCACAGGATATTCGGAGTTTGATGAGCCAATCAGCGCGCGCGTTTAACACTATCCACTGATTTAGTATATACTAACAAAGGCTATTGCATATAAAGGCCAACACTCCTCACTTTCCAAAAACATTGGCAAAATTGCCGTCTTTTTTCTTTGAAAATGTTGGTTAAATCAGCACAAAACCAATCACTTTCCAGCAAAATTTGCCAAGAAAATTCCCACGAAATCGGCCTTTTTTATGGTACGTTTTTGAGCAAAATTTACCCGGAAAAAAGTTTCTGTGAAAATCCCTGGAAATTTGACTTTGTTACCACAATGTATCAGAAGCCCTGTGTAAATGAGGTTCCACTTAAATGTTTTCATGTTTTAGAAGACATGGTCCGTATTCAGTCATGCTACTTTTAGTTATAGACGATTTTCCAGAGGAATGAGACTGTATCTCTAGTAAAAAAATAGTTTTTGATAGGAATAAGCAAAAATTGCATTTGACTGCATGCATTACCTGGTGCTACATATAAAAAGGCTATTTATGTTACAGGATAACAAATGACCGAAAAACAAAGCTGGCTGCTAAGACAGAGTTGAGCTTTGCTAACTCCCAGCTGGACATGCTGAAGGAAGAGCTTGAAGGAATTAACAGCACCTTGGATATTTATCAGTTTGACAGGTGACTCTTACTTTATTGTTCAACATACAATGAGAAGTGCCATCGCTAAGTTTTGAATCATCTGTTGCTGTAATCATCACCTCTGTAACAAACTTGGTACTCTGTGGGTATTTTATTGTAATATCAACAAAAGGCAATTTTAACAAGACCTGTAACATCGTATACATGTAGTTCCATGAAACACACTCAGATGTACATAGAGTAATAGGTATTCAATTCATCAACAATCTAGATGAGCATGGGAAAGGTGCCTGTAAGGCTGGTGAAACCACATCCTATAAGCAGAGAGTGTAGGGTGACCATTGCAAACTGTGCATGTGAGCGCCCTCTCCCCTCCCCAGGCCGGTGCTGTTGCACTGAAATATATCAGTGGAAATAACAATGATACTCACCCTTATCTAACCTCAGGGAGAGATACTATTGTTGGAAGCAAAGCCTTTTAAACACATTCAAAAATGTGAAGCAACTTGTAATGAGTGAAATGGCCTTAACCTTAGATGCTAAGATGGGCTTCCCCGCAGAACCAACTTTGAGGGAAGCTGCTGGACAACAGTTTTCTCAAATTTAAGTCAGTCTAAATTTCATTTAGGGACGGTTCATTATTTATGGGGATGACCAGGTCGGATAACTAAAATCAAGTTTTTGTTTTTTTCTTAATACCCGTTGTAGAATCATGTCAGAATTTTAAGCCCGTCCTGACTCGTGTTAAATTTTTCAAAGCCCGGTCTATGGAAATAATACTAAAGTTGACAAAAAATTTAACTCATCAATGGAACCAGACAATGTTCGTGAATTTTACATGGCCTTTAAGGTTTGATGCAAAACTCGGCATATTTACAAAATGACAAATCTTTTGTCACTTTAATACAAATAAAACACATTTGTTTCAATGTACCTCACGTTGCCACATTCTCTGCATCATCACGCTCAAAATGCATTAATTTGGATACAAATTTTATTGTTCCAAAAATGGGCATAGTTTTTTCAACGTCAAAAATGTAAACAAAATGTTCATTTCAAAGAAAAATGGTAAAATTTTTTAAGATGTATACTAAAACCCAAAACAACAGACAGAAAAGATCAAAACGACCGAATGCCAGTAATGACACTAATCACTGGAGATAAGCAAATGTTACTGACAGTTTTATTTTTTCACAACAACTATGACATTAGTTAATGTTAAAAACAACCAGGCATTGCAAAGATGTGAGAAGCCTGGTGTCTAGGAAATTTGCCAAGTGCGTTTTCTCAGTACGTCGGTTCGATCCTTTTCCATTTGTACGCACATGTAAAGAATATTATATATCAGCTTTATATGTACTTGGACATTCACGCGTAAATCAAGGTATCTATTCCTCAGTTATCTACCGAGTTAAATCTGACAGTCAGAAAAGTATTTTAAAACAACAATTTGTTCTGTGAATTCATCATTTGCGCTTAGCCTTTTGTAAAGTTTGGAAAATACGATTCGTTTTAAACATCATGTCGATAATATTAAAAAAGTTTGATATAGGTAGCTGTAGTACAAGAATATTTAGTAGGGTTAATACTTTAAAGTGATGAAGTGTCTTTCTTATTGTTATCGTTAAAGGAATTTCTTCAGAGCCCGGTCATTCTGCTTGTTAAAATACCCACAGCCTGTTGTTTCAGGGATGGAATTTTTCATGACCCGGTCACTTTTTATCCGGCCCAGTCATCCCCGTAAATAATGAACAATCCCTTAGCCACATTTTGTCGCAAGTAAAACAGCCTGACCTCAACAGGAGACCTGTGAATTCATGCCCATGCAAGGCCTCCCTGCAGAACCCCATAACTCCACATCAATGAGATATACTGCTGAACAACAGTTTTCTTTATAACTCAGTCTAAATATCATTTAGCCACATTTTGTGTCACAAGTAAAACAGCCTAATGTCAGCAGGGGATCTGTAAATTCATGAGCTTCCCTGCAGAACCCCATATCTCCACATCAATGACACATACTGCTGGACAACAGTTTTCTCAAATTTAACTCAGTCTAAATTTCACTTAGCCACGTTTTGTGTCACAAATGACAAATCCACAGAGCTATATCTTTGGGGACCCTGCAAATTGACACTACAGCCCTATATCATATCTTAAAAGTTGGTCTGCTTGCTATATATTTTTAAAGCCACATTTTGCAGCATTTAATCTCTACCAAGGACTCCTGACCAGTCTCAGTCTGCCAAGTGGTTTAGCTGCTGTTCAGCCACTCACTAGACAAAGAGCTTCTAATCTCCAACTCATTATTGTTGTATTAAAGATATACATAATTCCCAGTTATTTTTAAATGAACTTTTTTGTTCCATGTACATGCAGTTACTGTCTTTGTAGTTAAATTAAGGTTCTCATCTGTTCTTAATTATTTTGTTGGACAAATACAGAAGTGTCGAGCATCAGATTCCTTTGATTGCTGTGGGTCTCAGAGAAACAAAAGAGCTTGTGTTCAAGCCTCAGTTTAAGGTTTGTATAAACTCACATGCAACGCACATGATTATTCCACTCAAATTACATGTATTTTTACCAAGTGATCCATGCAGTTTTTGGGCATATTACAAGCAGTGTTGAAGAACTTTGAACAATCAAAATACTGTAGTTATCAAATGAAAATATGTGGGCAAATGCAAACTTGTTTCCCCATGTATTTACCATGTTGTTCCTGTAAAATACTGTTAGTAAAAATTAATAAAGACACGGCATGATGACATTTGTAATTTTGTTACTGATACCTGCCCAGTAAAGTAGGTCAAGTCATCCACAATGTCTTCTAAATTTGGCCTTGTATTAGAGATTATAAATGTGAGAATCACTAAGAAAAATAAATTAGCAGGAACTCATTATTATAAATTAAAATTAAATTAAAAAATAAGGTCTGATTGAATTTTTGCTGAAATCACTAAATGTCTCAGAGAGATAAAGCCATACTTTGAATTTAAGGAGGCCGAACACAGTTTCAGCGCATGCTTTTGCTGATGCAATTCAGCACATGCACAAGGATTTCAAAGAACAAACATGCTGTCAATAGAGCGATCATTTTATTTACTCGACACCCGCACTATATGTGTTATTTTTCTCTATAATTGAACGCAGTGTATTGATGGCTTTAGTCTTTTACTACAAAGATATGTTAGAAGAGGTAACAATGCAAAGAACTCAGCAATTTTCAGCTTTTGTTTGTTGCCGAAAGAACCCAGTTAAATGCAACGCATGCGCAGTTGCTTGAAAAATTGAGACCGATTGCTTTAGCAGAAACGTGCCGATTTCTAACGATCCAGTCGTTAGAATTTCAAGAAATTTGGCAGAAAAATAGATCAGAGACCACGTGAATGATCTATCAAAAAAAATCTGAATTTTGACATAGGGAATTTTTAATAATACAGAAAACGATTAACGGCGAATTACGAAAATCGCCAATGTCAAAATTTTATTAGAACCATGTTAACAGAAGGGATTTAATGTCAATTCTTAGTGTGCAAAATATGAAAACAATCTAACGACTGGATTTTTTTTAAATAAACAAAAACCATTATTTAAGCCTTGTTTTTAAGCAGCCTCGTTGCCATGGCAACAGCACACACCTTAGTCAAAATGCGAGAATAAACGTTTATGTGGTTAACCTTGACTCTTGCAAAAATTGGTCGCCAAAGCTTAAATAGTTTAAAAGTTATGGTGAATTAGGCATAGGCACTTGAAAACTGTGTTTGGCCACCTTAATGTTTCATTTGTCAATGACATTGGTTTTAATGTAAAAAGTTGCACATTTTAATTAATAGTAGCTGTACATGACACAGGCCATGTGTATTTACTTATCTGTACTTATATTTTATTATTCTCACTTAGGCTTGAAATCTAAACCTGATTCAGTGTTCGACAGCAACAGAAATCCTGTATCTATTTCCTGTTTTCTGCCTTTATTTTTTTAATATAAAGACTGATGAAATGAATTTAAGCTTAAAAAAATACCTAATAAATAAAATTTAGTTGTAGTTTCTTTCTTTTCAGGACTTTATTTTGGAACATTACAGTGAAACTCCAGAAAATTATGAAAAAGAGCTTGAGCTATTTGAAAATCTCAGAAAGGTTTGTCCAATTTTATTATTGACAAATAAAATATCATCATGCCCTTTATGGTAGCCATTGTTTCAGTTAACTACACTGTAGTGTACATGCACAAGAGTTATGACTGGTGATCATAAAACTGAATGTTTCAGGAGGCTGTGTGTAAGGCCAGCAGAGATGAAGCAGGTATTCATGCTTTGTATATGTACTACAATCAACTGTACTTTGTGGAGAGGAAATTTTTTCCCAAGGGAAAGGGATACATAATGCCGGTTTACTTCCATTGGTAAGTAAAAACTAAGTAACATTTTAAATCATAAGCTCTTATTAACCAAGCAGGACATCTAGCTCTGTATGGGAGAATCTAGACCACAGTCAAAATCAATTTCAGCCAATCAGATTTGCAAATTAAAATTATAATTCCCAGTCCTTGTGAGACATGGCCATATGCTAATGCCTGGTCTATACTGGCTCTAGATCTCAATGTGCAAGTTATTCACAATACCAGTGTATTGTGAATAATTTAGCAACCACTTTTATTAATACATGTGGGTATTAAAAGGCCAAAATTTTAGAGGGGGTGTATGGTTGTAGGTTTGAAGACACGATTGATCATTACAGCCATACACAACTTCAGCAGCTTTGAAATCAAGCCTGAAAAGAAAATTCAGGCTTGAACAGGATCTCGCCCAAGGCTTAATTTCACAGCTGGTTAAGTTGCGCATGGGTGCTGTGATCAATCTTGTCTGAATGTCTTTCTCTGCAGTTCAAATATGTGATATTTCATGTATGAGGTTGTAGTTTTGTTACTAAGGATTTCAATAAAGGCCAGGCACCTGGTAAATTGACCAGTTGTCAGCTGATTTTGTCCTTCTGGCTCGACCATCTAGAGGAGAGGCTTTCTTTTAGGAGTTTAGTTCGAAAGGTTTTTCTGCCTGTCATAACCAGTTGCCATCCTTCTAAAAACTTTAATGAACCCCTCTGCGACTACGTGACTTCTTTTCCAGGTATGACACCACAACTGGATTGCTGAAGATACAAAGATCTGTAGCATTTGAAAAGGTAACTTGGACATTTTTTAAAATAAATTACTCATCATATTTGCAGGACATAAGATACCAACATCACTTACTAGTAAGCTTTCACTCATTTAGTTTAGAAACCAAACATTTAATAATGATCAGATGAGGTTGTCTGTGAGCAAAATACAGTCATAAATGAAGTGAAATTAATTGAAACTCAGTTAATTAAATTTGCATTTCAATCCATTCCATTTCAATTGTGATTTACCAGTGGCTAACAGATCAGTTAAAGCCATGCCGTTAATTTATTTGCAGGCTAGCATTCTCTTCAACATTGGTTCTATCTGGAGCCAAATTGGTGCAAAGCAAGTAAGAAACAAAAAAAATTAAGAAACACACTTAATAAATGTATGTGTACAGTACCGGACAGAAGTAACCTAACAGAAAAATCAACACGGAATGCGTTCTTGGAGCGTTCCAATTAGCGTTCCTTTGGCGTTCCCTTGGCGTTCCCGTAACATTCTGGAACGCAAAACAGAACGCATTATAAAGAAAATTTCAGAACGGAAGGAACGCAGGAGCGTGTTCTGAATTTTCTTTAGAATTTTCAGTAGAACGCATTCTCGTTTGTAATCTTCCCTGAAGACGAGCTTTCCAAAAGGAGCGAGCGAAAGCACAAAAAATAAACCATATGTGGAGTAACTACACACACAAGATCAGATTTCACGACATCGTTTCTTCAAAGTTAATACTTGGAGGGCCAAAATATTAAAAAAATATTTCAACAAAAAGAACTCAATTGGATGTGTAAAACTGCTCAGAAAACAAGAAATTTTATTTATGCTTTTCCGCACGACAAAATGACTCCCACGAGAGCCGAGAAATTGAATATGCGAAAATGAGTTAATTATCGACTTCGGAGGACAAAACGAAAGCAAATACATCAGAATCCGCGGTTCATTCTTGTACTATAACGGCTTACATTAAAAAAAACAACAGAAAATAAAAGCGAAAGACACATGTAAAAATCAATCTGAAAGCAAGAGATCAAAAATTTAATCGCCGAGCGACGAAATATTTACAGCACTGCGAAAGAAAGATAAAAGTTGGAAATCAAAAAGACCGTAAAAACGAGCCCATTATTTTGACATAAATGATATTTCAACTGTGCTAAATTAATGCCCATTTAGTTCTTTTCTCAGCAGTTCTGTAGTAGCTGAATAAGATTCAAATAAAATATTTGAACGAAGCGAAGAAACTAAACAAACAAACTGCGGAAGTCGCCGTAAATTAAATATGCAGAAATCCAGCGTGCAAACGAAAACACTGTTCACTTTAATTTCTAAAATTCACAAATAGGCAACCAAATGAAAGAAACGTGACAAGAAGTTCAATAAAAATAAAGTTTCATTCAAGATGAGGGGAAAAAACTTTCTGAAAGCAAAAAAATGATCAAGTTTTGTAAACGTGCTTCCCTGCGTGACCGCATGTTCAAATTATATTCTTCACGCTAATTAAGCGAAAGCTTGAGTTTTCGGTCAGTTTATCGGCCATGGCTTTACCAATAGTTCCAAAGGTCGAATTCATCTTCGAAATAATGTTGTACATTACTATTTTTCTTTACGGAAGTCCAGGAAGCTGCTTAAATCCCGGCTATAAATCTTCGGTCGGTAAGCAAAACTCACTTGAAAGCGAGGGCACCGATCGTAAGGAAAAGTTTGATGACTCAGTACACCTTGATCTTCCATTCTGAAGTAGTTTATTTGGCCCCAGCGCACTATGATTACGCAAAGGACGAAATCTGAAACTTAAACTTGATGTAATTGACGAAGAAATGAAGAAAAATGATGAACTTGCTTCGAAAGAACTTCAAAGAATTTTGTTAGCACGCTGCAATATCATTACAGTCTCTGCACGAACCATAACTCAGTTCTCAATGGTACGCATTCTCGCGTACTCAATGGAACGCGTTATCGTGTTCTTGTTCAGAATACGCTTCAGCTCACCAGAAATTTTGATGTTCCTTTGGCGTTCCCGCAGCGTTCTATTTCGCGTTCTATTTGCGTTCCAGTAACGCGTTCCGTGTTAGGTTACTTCTGTCCGGTACTGTATGTATCTTTATTTAAAACATTGTTAAACTATTCTGTTAGTACTTTTGTTGGACCTAATTAGAGTATCAACAGAAACGAAATTATGACTTACACTTTCGTTTATTAATTACACCAAATCAAATGCAATTTTATAGATCAACTATCTGAACAAGATCTTTTAGTATCTATTTACAACATTATTAGACTATCATAGTAAGCCCAAAAAGGAATGAGACTTGTAGTGTATTTGTTTCTGTTGTAGAACACTCTCAAGATTGCACTCTAAAAGCATCAATTTTATTTGGAAACATAAATTTTTAAAGCCAAAAAGTGAGCATAATTTTCTCCTTTCGAGAAAAACGTGTTTACCATCAGAAGATAGACAATGATGAAAGAGCCAATCAGATTCGCATTTCCAATAAAACATATATGCTGTCTACTGATTATTTTTTATTACTTAGTAATAGCAGTAATAAGATATATTTGCCGCTGCATTGAAGAAAGTTTGTATTTACTTGCAGGACAGAAGAACACAGTCTGGGCTAAGTGTAGCCATTGATGCTTTCAACAAAGCCGCAGGTAGATAACTAGTTAGTTTGTTCTTTTCCATATCTCTACGTCAGTCAGGTTAATTCAACTTAAGTCTGTGGCTCAAAGAATACTCAATAAGAATCACTCAGAGTTGTTATTCATATTATCCAACATAAATATAAAATGGTGTACCAACACTCTAAATGAATCTGCAATTGTTTAGCTTTTCACCTGTAGAGAGGTTCAAAAGGGGACTTATTGAAAAACACCTTTTTAAACTATTTTGTGGACAACTACCAAAAAAGTACTTAATATTTTCACACTGTACTTAGATTTTAAACCTTGTTCCTGTTAGCCAGCAGAATAGGCAGATTAGCGGGACCAGTGCAATACAAGAGCGCATACGTGAGACGAGAAAAATCTGCCTGTAGTTACACTGTTGTTTATGCTCTGCCAACCCAGCGCCTGGCGAACGGCTTTTGCTGATTGATTGCTATAAGTCACGATGACATCAGATGTGAGAATACTGGCATGCTTGATCCCCATTTGGCTTGAGTGGTTGTGTCGCATTATTGCCTTCAAATTATATGTTTGTTCTCACAAGTATGTTTTGTGATATTGTCACTTGACCCTTACCATTTATAACTCCAAAATGTTGTTGTTAAATACACGAAGGAACTTTAGCTCTGACCAGAAGGTCTTTAAGAGACTTGTCCTTCCTGTAGGCGACAACTGGCGGTCCAGAATATATTTGACCGAGTCTATTGGTCTCAGTTATAATGTTCCATAAGGACCTTTCTTAGGTTAGGCGTAGCTGGGCTCAGAGTCGTGACGTAAGTCAAAACATTTCTGGATGTTTTTGTTTTGTAGAGCCTCGTTTCATAATGAGAGTTTACTTCGGCTAAAATATTTGTGGTGAGTTCTCTAGGATTGCCTTGCTCGAGTAAACGAGTTAGAAATAGCTTTCGTAACTCGAAAGTTTCTTTAACCGAGTTTGTTCTCAGTAAACGCAAAGTTTCTCTTTTAATAAAAACCCTTCTTAACACTGAGAAGGTGACTTTAAGAGAAGTGTGTATTATGAAACGTTTATGTAGGCTTGTAATGTTTTTGAACATCAAAAGTTTTGTTGTCAGCGACGGCGAGAATGGCGGCGACTAAATCGCCTTTTGGAGCAGCCATCAGAGTTCTGATAAGAACTAATTGTTTAGTGCAAGACAGGTTTCGGAAGCAGAGTGGCGTTTCTTCGTCAGTTGCTTTTTGTTAAGTGCTCAAGTGGCTGTGAGCAGTTGTGACCAGGGCTTGCGAACGCGCAGCTTTTATACACTGAGTGAGACTGGTTCTGAATAAACTGACCAATCAGAAGTTTAAATTTTGAACCGTTACGCATGGTTACCACGTCTCAATGGCTGCTCGTATGTAAATCACGGGTCGGAAAACAATTTTGAGTCAGTTTGTTGGGCAATTGTCAGAATACTGAAAAATTAATTTTTCCTTTTTGAGAGAGATGATCGGAGGTTTTACAAAAATTGTTTTTAGAAAAGGCTGATTATGTATCAGGCTCCAATGTTACATCTGATTCAATATTTGTTTTAAGTTTTGAACTGCCGAATGGTACATTGTGACAAAAGGCAATACCCAGTGGTGACCTTTTTGCTTTTGTGCAAGTGCCAATTACCTAGTGGCAAAGTTCATCTTGAGCATTGAGTGGCTCTGGTAAAGATGCACTGGAAGAGCTTTTTGAAAGTCTTTTCACCGTTAAATTCCTTGGTTCACTAATGCCCATGTTTAGTTTTAAATAGGACAAAAATTTGAGAGAGTTGAAAATTTGTCTGGCACATTTCTGACAAGAATATTTGACACCCTTAAATTCTCATCTTTATGTCACAGCAAAAACAAGAATTGAGGTAGTTTTCAAACTGAGATGATCGATGCAAAATCTGCAAGCAGGATAGCCAGAATTTTTTCCTATATGAGACACTTTCATTGGAGTTCGGAATGACATAGCTGCAGAACTTCATGGCATACTCCTTGTGATACAATGCCTCATTTCATAGCACCCATTGTAACTCCAGACTTTTTTTGTATCAATAAATTGAATCATTTTGTGACTGGTCCTTCTCAATAAATCTATGTCAATTTTGTAGGGGACGAAATGGCATAAACAATGATGTGACTGCAGGCAGATTTTTCTTCAGGCACTCTGGTTTATAGGGCTGGTCCTGCTAATCTGCCTGTTCTGCAAGCTATGTTCCTTTTGTATATAGATTAAATTACTGATTGTATACATTTCTTTGTAAAATGTCATGAACATAAGAATGGCACTATAAAGTAATAAAATTAATATACAAATAAAAAATTGAAGATATTCTTGGCTAATTAACGTAGAATGTATTAAGCAAGCTTGAGCAGTGTAGAATTTCATACTCTGCTTGTACATAACAGGACTTTAAATTTGCAATCATGGACTGTAAGTTAACCTTTAAGCCCTGGTCAAACGGCTCATGATAGTCGATGATAGTCGATGATAGTTGAGCGCGCGCTTCCGTTTGACCACCAACTATGATGCACTATCATCGACTATCATCAACTATCATTCAGTTTGAGCTTGTTCAAATTCTTCATGATAGTCCATGATAGTTTTTCTCGTTTGACCATGCGTATGATAGTTCATGATAGTTTTTCGGTCAGCTGTTTTGGCAATCACTGGCCCGATAGCGGTCAGAAAACATGCTGCCGCCCTCTTTCGTTGCGAAAAATTCATACTTTTACAAGTTTGTCTTACGGGACGCCATTTAGTATTCACATTTTTACGCAGAAAGAGCTTGAAACTCGCTGCTCTCGTGACTTTGCTTGCGCGACTGCCGGTGAACTATCGTCAACTATCACGACCTTCTTTGGCCGTTTGACCACGTGAATGATAGTTGGTGATAGTTGATGATAGTTGGGGGAGAATCAGTTATCATCGACTATCATGTGCCGTTTGACCAGGGCTTTAAAAATGGTGCAGCATGTGGGTTTGACTCTTGCTTTTGATATAAATTAACTTTAAGATGGGATGTTGGGCAACATTAATAGCACATTATGGAAGTCTTTACGTGTTTTCTGAAGATGCTTTGAAAATACCCGCAGGTGTATTCAAGTTTATAAAAGACAATTTCATCAACTCTCCCAGTGCAGACTTGACACAAGAGGTGATGGACATGCTGGTGGCTGTCATGTTGGTGAGTCTCAAGCACACATTTGTTCTTCAAACTGACTCCCATTCTTTAATGCGTAGTTTTAGAAAATATCCATACCTCCCCCACCCCTCTGGAAATGCCAATTAAGCTGCATAATATTATATATTTCTTTGAATTTTTGGTCTTACAGAACCTCCACCCTTCAGGAAATTCCAATCCCTTCTGCAGGGATGGGGAGGTGGGTGGGGGAGTATGGATATTTCCTTAATTGGGACAATGTTACTAAGTTGTGAGAGTCTGCTGGCATATCGAAGCAATTTCCCTTTGATTGGTGTGTTCATCATGAACTACATCAGACCATGAACGTTACTAAGCTAAGCTGTTGTGTCTAGCAGAATGGCGAGCTATATGATGGAATACCAAATTGAACAGTGGTAAATTTATCAGGTCAATTCTCACAGCACAAAAGTACATTCAATTCCAGAGAAAGAGCGTAATTTAATAAAAGTAGATTTAAATTCCTCTCCAAATATTGATAATCAGTGGTGATAATTTAAAAAATTTTCCGGCTAAAATGTCTAACTTTGTGTTGAGATTGTGTATTTACAGGGGAAAATTCTGCATGGCCCCTGTCTTGTGATTGACTGTTATTTCCAGTCCTTTCTAGCCATAATTTTTTAGTTTATTCTGATATTTAATTAAGGTCAAAGGCATAATTATCAAGGCTGTGCTCTAACGGCACCCGGTCGCCTCAGGCGACTAACATTTGGTCTCGGGCGACTGAAAAAGAAAAGCGGTCGCCCGTCCGGGCGCCTAGATTTCGGCTAGTGTGAAAACCCGAACCGAAACCAGCGAACGTATTGAAACGGAACGGAACAAAACAAAAAGAAACTTAATTGCGCTCCCACGCTCCCATTAGCCCGAGAAAACAAAAGCGCTGAACTATATTAGCCGTACATTTAGGTTAAATATTAAGTTAGGTCGTGGGTCTTGTTTCGCCTCGGTGGTTTCTCTTCTGGTTTTTTAATATAGTACATGGCCCAGCTTTCTTGTCCATTGAACGACACAATAAAGCGAGCACCTGATTTTAACAAACATTTTCTAATTTTACTTGATAATTTGATGATAGTTACAGAACTAAAAAATATTCAGCAGGACAACATCAAGAATTGCCAGCGCTCAAAGTTGTCACGTCTGTGTTATGTAATGTTGTTAGCACGAAAAATTATTTTGTCCTTACCCGTAAGAAACTGCACGATTTTTGCACAAGCATGTGTTGAAGATCTAATTTTTCTATTGAAGTGGATGATGCTTATTTTTTTGTGTTTCAACAGTTTCCACATTGGAGTGCATGATCAATAAAACGAAACTTTCCTTTATGCAAATTTTTGTTTATTAAATTAGCTTCGTTCGTCGCATACAAGATGTTTATCAGCACCATATTTGGCGACTTGCTCGTAATTGTAATCATTCGATCAAAATTTGGTGAAGACGAAAGTTTAAAATAAGAACCCTTTTGTTCCAAAACCTATTTCAGTGGTCTTGAAAGAAATTTCTAAGCGGTTTTAACACGTATGTGGTTAATTTATAACAGGATTTCATGATATCACAAGTTCGCTAAAAAGAGTACGTGACAGCTTAATTTAGTAACTCGCTTCGCCGCCCGTGTCCGGTGAAGTGAATATTGAACGAGAGAGATTTAAGATGAAACTGTTTGGCAATTATGCGGATTCCCTGGAACTGTTAATTATTAACTGATTAAACCATGAAATGGAATATTAATTAACTAATTAATTAATTATTAAGTATTAATTAATTAATCGATTTGGGCAACCAACCTGGAAGGCTGGGCGACCTACTTGTCATGGTTAGGCGCCCAAAGGGCGCCCTGAAAATTTTGCTAGAGCACAGCCTTGATTATGATAAGTAATGGAATCATATGAAGTAATTAACAAGCTTTCCATTAGGCCCAGGCACAACTGTGTATGTGGGAAGAGTGCAGCCTTGAAGGAATACAAGATACATTGTCACACAAGATAAGTGCAGCGCAGGAGTGTGTTGAGGTAGGAGTCCAGGTGCTGTAAAATTCATCAGTACATGTTATGGAGTCTATGTCTCTCATTGTCCACAAACAGCAAATTATCTTTTTTTTTTGCCATTAGGTTAGTCAAAGGTACAAAAAGGCCCAGATGACAATGAATGCTGGAATCTGCTTGAGTTGTGTTCCACTGTCTTGGAAAAACATGATGTCTGTGAGTTAATTCTAGATTTAGAGTGAGACCTGCTCATTTCATGTTCACGTTGTTTTGTTTTGTTTTTGTTGTTGTTATTAACATAGCCTATGTTATAAGAAGAACATGCAAATGAATAATTAAGAAATAAAGAACCAGATCAGTTGGTCCTAAATCAGTGTAGTGTGTGTCATACCAATGTGTAACCCACTGTGATTATCTAAGTTGTAGAAACAATAACTCAACGATTATCTTGTAGAAACAATAACTCAACCTGCATAATTATGTAGGGCCACACTTAGCTATTTTATGTAAACTTAGGCAAATTAACTAACCATAGTGAGTATGTGAAGCTGAAGTTTTGAATGTTAGCCCTTCCAGAGCCGAAGCCTTTTCGCTGACTAAGCCATTAGCTGGCTCCAAACAAAAGTTTCACATGATCGCTACAGTAGTCAATTGATATATGTAAAGTTAACTTATAAAAGTTGTCACATGTTAACAATTCATTTAAGAGTTATGTGCACATTAAAGCATTATAAGGCATCTTATATCAAGTTCATAGTACTCTTTAGGTTGTATTATCACATGCCTATTTGTAAACTCACTCTGAACCCAGCTGGCAGTCATTTTACATGACTGCTGGTATATTTGTTTTACACTTATAACATGGCCTCAAGCCAAAGATGTTCTCATCTTACACTCACACACAGTCAGTAACTTCACTGAGCATTTCCTTTCTTTCATGTCTTAGATAATGAGTCTGCATTACAAAGCCTTGTCACATCACTTTGTTGCAGAAGGACTTCTTAAAAGTATTGGTAAGTTTATAACCCTTGGACATATCAACTTAAATAGTGTGCAATAAACTTGAACTTGAACTCACTGGGCAGGATTGTGGGAGTTTGTATGCATACATATCAAAGTGGTCTTGAATTGCTACCTCAAGAGGGACTGTAACAGGGTTTGCGTGTACCAAGAATTTTGCTTTATGAGAATAGCTATATTTAACACTAGTTATTGGTCATTTTAGTGATGAGTGCTTAGTTTTCTTTCTGTTGTGATTTTTCATTTTCTTAGAGAGTTCCAGCAATGATAAAGAAGAAGAAGCAGTGATTTCTTCATTAAACATATCTCAGCCTGACGATAAATCAATTGGAAAAAAGCAAGGTAGCATAATGATTATGTTCATTACAGGAGTTATGTCTTGTCACCACTTACTTTAAATGCAAGGTAAATTGGTAATAATATTTGTTATTAATATTATTGAATAAAAAAATCAAATTATGCAGAGGTGAAAAAAATATAATTGACAGCATTATGGCAATGTAATGGTTTGTATTATGATGAACAAAATTGATTCTTAACTCATGTTTCCAAACAACAGTCATGTTCTACTAACTTGATTAAACACTTTCTAATTAAGTTTTTATTTCTTCTAGCCAAAGCACACCTTCATTCTGCACTTAAATCACACGAAGAAGCCATGAAAGCAAGGCAAATCTGTCGGCACTGTAGGAAAATAGTAGGATTACAAAAGGTGAATGCTTGGACCTCTTTACAAGAAAATACAGTGTTTGGTATTTCGTTAAGACATCAGTTTATATTTTATGTAGCAATATTACTTATTTTTCTTAGGCCCTTCAAGAAGCTCGCGTCCAAACGACAGACACATTAGTTGCCATGGAAGAGGAAGATGATTTTGAAGATCCCTTGACACCAACTCCTATTAAAGGTATGTAAGACAACTTGGGGATTCTTATTTTTTATTTTACCAATCTTAAGTCTAATATTTGTTGTGTTATTGAACAAGAAAGGAAAATAGTTGTTTACTGTCAGTGACATAAAGGATACGTCTGTACTACTCCAGGGATCCAAAGAGTGTTATAATGTCAGTATATACTATACTTATTGAGATGCCTGTACCTTGTTGGTTATCTTAGTGATTAAGCTAACACTTAACTGGTTCCACAACAATCACAGCTGGCTGAACTCTGTAGCTGCATCAGTAACTCTAAATCTAGACAAAAGCTGGTTATGAGCTCTTTATCAGCTGCTGTTCTCCCATCAGTTGGTCACTACTTAATATTTCATATTATAATCCATCAAACTTTTTTGCTGGCACGCGATTGGTCTAAACACATCACATGAGCGAATATTACCCAGCTAAAACTGGGGAATATCCAAGATTATTATTCAACAAATTGTAACACTATCCAAATATGGTCATGATGCTCTCGATATCTGTCATCCGTAGGTGACGGATATCTGGCGATATACGTAGCTTCCTACGTGGGAAGAAAAAGTGAAGTGAAAAAATGTTGACAGAAAGGTTTAAAAATGTTACGAGCTTGTAAATCAATTTTGTTATCAATTTGTTGAATAATAAAACAATTATCCTGCTCAATCTTGAGGAATATCGTCTGATTTTAGCCGACGAGGCCTACGGCCTCGTCGGCTAAGTATCAGACGATATTCCGCGCAATTTCGCAGGATAATTGTTAAATATCCCCCAATTTTGAAAACTGCACGTGTTGCGAAAAAGATTTGAAGGATAATAAACACTATAGCCTCCATTTGGCACGAAAAATATGGTGGGATATTTGTCCTTGGACATTATCTGTTCCTTGAAGCTCACAGTTTTCCTCGAGCTACGCTTTCGGAAAACTATTCGCTTCTCAGAACAGATAATGTCCGTGGACAAATATCCCAGCATATTTTTGCGCCAATTGGAGGCTATTGTTTATTTATACTTCTCTGTGGGAAAGAGGCACCTGGCATGCAAATTGTCTTGCCAAAAAATATGACACGGTGACCCCAGCCTTGGCTTAAATTCAGACTGCCCAATCATGAATATATTGTAGTGTGCATACCTTTCTATCATTGAGTAATGAAGGTGTCAATAAAATAATTGTACAAAAAATCACTTAAATGTAGAATTTATTAAGATCATTTGCATTGCTTTTCAGCTTTACCAAGACTAAAAGCAGATTGTGTTCCACCGAATTTTAGTCAAGCTTCAGTTGAAGACGTGTTTCATAGACTGGTGAGATATTTGTTCATGTGTTGGTACTCAGTATACAATTTGCACACAAAGTCTCCCTAGCATTGTTAGAAGCATTAATCATTTCATAAATTGTACTTCTTGCAAAGTGAAAAGTGAAGACTACATGAGCTTGAGTATGTGACATTCAGTTTTGTGTAGACTTAGTAATATTATTCTTAAGTGTTTGGCCTTGAGAATCAGGTCAGACCGTGTGGTTGAAAAAAAATGTAATATATTTTTTTTATATAATTATTTATAATAATAATTTAATTCTTGTTAACTGCTGGATGTTGTGTACCTCAAAGAGTAATGGTTGATATCAGGTATGTTGCGTGGTACATTTATGTTGCGTGGTACGTTTATGTTTCAAAATGACTTCAATGGGAAAGATGTACCACTTTTAGTATTAACATTACTGGTTTTCTTAGGGTCCTGTACATGTGTTCAATGCAAATTTAGAATGGAGTGTCCCAAGGAGTATCACGTTAAAGAAAAGCAACAGAGGCTATGGCTTCAGTGTTATTGGCTCTGCCCCAGTTATTATACAGAGTGTGGAGCAACAAGGAGCTGCCGAGGTTTGTTCCTTTTCTGGCCCGGGTTGTTCAAAGGATGGATAACGCTATCCAGCAGATAAATCGCTATCCAGTGGATAAATGTTAACAAAACAAACCACGTTATCCACTGGATAGCGATTTATCCGCTGGATAGCGTTATCCAGCCTTTGAACAACCGGGGCCTGTTCTTGAGATGCAGCTATAGGCAAAGAAAATAAAAATATGTAAAAAATCAAGAACATGACAGCCTTGTTGTCTTTGCAATGTTCCAGATAAATTATCGGTTTGGGAGACCTCGAAAAAGCTGTGGAAACACTCGCCTGCATCTGCGTTCCCACAGCATTTCTCGTTCTCCCAAGCTTCCACTCATGTTTCTATAACTCGATAGAAATACGGTTACCGTACATGTTTTCTGTTTCTTTATTATAAATCATGCTGGTTTTTGTAAATAATTTTTTGTGACTTCTTTGCAGGATGCTGGAATTCGTGTAGGAGACATAATCACTTCTGTGGATGAGATAGACTGTAAATGGGGGGATCATCCTTTTGTTGTGTCATTAATTCGCAAAACTGACTCTTCTGTAACTCTTGGTATTGTTACACCAAGCTCTCTCAAAGACATTATGGAGTTATACAATGTTAAACTGGCTAGGGAAGATCAAGTTGTGACCAGTGACTACAGTGACTCTAATGGAAGTCAGAGCTCAGGTTCATCTAGAAACAGTAGTCTTAATGGAGTATACTCCCAAACAAGCAGCAGCTCATCTGGTTCAACAAGGTCCAGGACTCCTGATGTTCGACACAGTGCTCTTCTGGAAATGGGTAACGAGTCAATTCTGTGGTAGTATCAAATGAAATAATTTGGCTACCAAAGTCCTGTTTTGTCATGGTTGAGGAGATTGTCAATCTTCTGAGCTAAGCACCTTTTGTCCAGCATTGCTACAGTGAAAACTATTCATTCATGCATAGAAGAATTTAGAAACAAAGTTATTTTAAAAAGGACCTGTGATATTATTCGTCAGTATTACAATCTTGAAATGAATAGTTTAATATTCAAATTGTAATTGGATTCAAAAGTTGAAATGTAGAGTTGATTAAAAATGTTTGGCTTACTCACACAAGCATATAATTGCAATTCACCCCAAATCAAATTCAAATGTTAATTGCCAAATGTCCCATGCAGTGTAGGTACACCATTATAAATAACACTTGCATTATAGCAACTGCTTACAGGTTACACAATCTTACATAATTCCCTTTATGCATTCATATACAATACTATCGCATTGCATAAGTCATGGCCACATTTTCAGTGTCAAGAAACTCAAGCTGACCCAATGTATTGGTCTCTACACCATAATGAATTGCAAAATAATTGAAGGCTTTCATGCAAAAAATGCGTACTATATTGCTTTTTGGGTCGATTTTCATTTCTTACAGCGTCAAGCTAGTTTCTGGCAGGCTGACTTGTTTTGACATGAAAATCATCGTTCTGTAATTGCTTCTGTTGATCTGTACTTTGTTTTGAGAAATACATGTAATGTATGCAAAAACTTAGTTTTCTAAGCAGAATCTTTTGGAGTGAATCCTATGAAGGTGGATGTTGACAATGATGCAATCATGAACAGTAGAGAAACAGACCAGGGAAAAAGTCTTGAACCTGTGTCATGACAAAACAAACTCAAATCTGGCTCGTTAAGGGTCGTCTTCACTGATGCTAATGAAGCAACAGTAAGGGATTAGCGTAATTAATATGAATAATAAAGAAACAAAGGTTTCTTTTGTTTTTTGTTTAGCAAACCAAGTTTTTTGCATTCACTTATTTCTCGAAAATGAAGTGCAAATCAATAAAATTAATTATGGAATGATAATTTTAATATCAAAACAAGTCCATCTGACAAAAATATGCTCAAAAAGCAATGTATGCCCTTGTTGCAAGAAAGCCTTCAAATATGTTCATAATAACTATATATGGAAAAAAGAATTCTTGGGTTTTTACCCTAACCCATTATACAGTATGGTAATTGATAGATTTAAGTAAATATTTCTTAATAAGTTTATAAGTAGTTGCACACCATAATTGTGTACTGCTTATAGTAAGAAGCTGTTATTTGTTATGAGCTTCATAATCAAGTTTAAAAGAACCGCAGCATTAAAAATACGGATATTTTCTTATTAACATTTGTCCTAAATGTGTAAATAGTATTTTTGTAAAATTTTTTAAATGATATTAAATAATAATTTTCTTTTGTAACATTCCAAATATTATACTTGTTCATAAATTCAACTGTG